>BMAO01029877.1:0-10855 GCA_019973975.1 Trichonephila clavata | reverse complement strand
CTTCAGCATGGTTGACCTTGATACTAAACTTCCAGAACTTGCAGTGGAGGAGGATTTGAGTTCAACCGAAGTTGAGGTTCTATTCCTTTGCGCAGATGAAAAACATGGGTTATCTGTCATGGTACTGCGTGGCCATTCTTGGCTTAACCTCCTGGATGCCAAATACGTGGTTAGAAATTATTGCCAAAGTCTATGAATCACAGACGGATTATCATTCAGCCATATAGCTACTTCTGTTTTACTTTGTCCTTTATCTAGTTTCCTTATCGTTCATCATCGCAGATCTTCGGCGATCCGTGGTCCCCCTGTAGTGCGATTGATTGTTGTGTGTATTGATTTTTATTAACATTACACTCAGAATCAACATGATAGCTTAAGACCACTCGATTTTGAGTCATGGTTAAATGAGAACGACATTTGAGTTGACACCCTAATCTCCACACTTTCGCACCACACTAACGTGAAGTTTATGGGTTTCGGAAGATTTACTAAAATCCTCCCTCTACATGGCGAGTATTTAATGATATCAGGAATCAAACTCACGACGTGACAAAAAATTGCACAGACGTGAGAGGAAGGCAAACTGCTGGTCTTCTGGCATACAGGCCAGCATAATTGAGTCTCCTGTAAACAGTTTGTCTCGAAATTCGTGTTCCTGTGGCGACTGTGAGCACCGAACCCAGTGCTCTGTCAGTACTGCCCCTCTGACGTCACGCACTTATTACCAGATATCGGTCTTGGCGAGGGGTTGTGACTCCTGGTCGACCTGATACTGGTTGTCGGGTAACATCTCCCGTTCTTTGAAACTTCTGCCACAGTCTTGAGATCACAGACTGTTCCACATTCAGAATTCGAGACATTTCGGTTTGTGATCGTGAGGATTCCAGCATTCCAACGATTCTTCCTTTTGTAAACATGTCCAATTGGCGTCTTTGTGCCATCATTCACCTTGTTTGATGGTTAACAGCGTTCCTTCACACAGCAGTTGCACGAAACTTGTCTGAACTGCCTATGCTGCGTGAATCGGTTTTTACGCGTTCCAACATGCGCCGGTGTTTCGCGCAGGATGTAGTCGACTGAAAAGTTTTGCATAAACCCAATGTTTCTTCTTCACCCAATTAATATGCTCAAGAAATTCGGAATAATTTTACGAATATTTACTTCATGTTTTTCGCATTTTACGATTTATGCTTAACTTTTGGACACCAGTGTAGTTCATAGGAATACCAAAAAATTTTAAGGACAAACCCATTGGTAGGGCTTCAAACCGTAACTGAACGGGAAAAAATACCGGTTTATTTCGGTTTAATATATCTTAAGACATTTTGTTTCTGCAAACAACTTATCAAAATTTTCTAATTTAACGTCCACCATATAATTCCATATAATAATCATCATTACATGTTAATCATTTATCTTTATGATAGGTTGCTTATGATATCAACCATATTCATAGTACAACTATATTTTTAATACAAATATGAGTGCACATACAATAAAATTATTCAGTCGAAACTGAACCGAAAACCGATATTTTTGGTGAAACGAAAACCGGAAATTAACCGATATTTTTTTTTAAGTTGAACCGAAATGAATAAAATTACGGTTCGAAGCCCTACCCGGAGAATTTCAATTTATATTTTTATTATGTTATTTAACATTAGATGAAACTACCCATTTATTTTATGTTTAATGTTTAAAATTGGCGATGCAGTTGGATTTACCAGGATGCTTGATAAAATTGCCTTCTAAAGTTGTTACTGATACTATTCTTTTTATTTGATTTCAAATAATTTGCAAAAAAAGTGGCGACTATTAAGATATTACTTGGCACTAAGCAGAAAAGTATTTAGCGAGTTTTTTTAACATTACTATTATTTAGAATAATTTATAACCTAATTTTGCTTACTAGCTTTTGTTTCTAAAATTTTGAAACATTCAGCTTTTTTTAATCAAACAAACTATTTTTGAATATTTGAATATCTTATTTCTCTTTGAGTTGTAGAATTCAAACTAAATGAGAAATACACATTCTTAGCAGTTTCTAAATTCTTATGTGATTTAAATAAGCAACTAAAATTTCTGTGACTATGAACGAAGGTACCAATTGTCTCATAACCAAACTTACATGATAATAACATGTGTTCGTTTATTAAAAAAAAGAAAATTTTTCAGAGAGACACTTTGTTTCAATGTGTGAAATAATGTATACATTAAATGTTATATTAAAGACTTAATCAAGCATATTTTATATACTGGAGAAAAAAGATTAAATTTAACGTAAATTAAAAGAAGAAAATCACGATAATGTGACATTGAACTAATATTGAAATTAGTTATTAATATTTGGATATTTTATTTGATTAAAGTTCTTAGATAAAGTATCATTTTTAGCAAATTTAGTTTTAAAATAGAATGACAAACTAAAGCCATTTGTAGTATATTTTTCAATTTTTATTTACGATTTTAGTAAATTACTTATTCAAAAAAAAAATATATTAGAGCCCGTAATTCATTTTTAGTTTGAAATTAAATTAACCACGGCATAAAAATTAGGCATAAGTTACCACTTTGAGTTACAAAAATTGCATACGAATTACAAAAATTTTAAGTACATTTTAATTAGCTAACATAAGTATCTTAACTATCGGTGTATCGGCATTGCTTTAATAAATTAACTTTTAAAAGGCAAACAATGATTTTTATACAGTGGAGAAGTATCTGAAACGAGAGTGAGAGAGAACGGCTTTTTCAATAAGTAGATGAAACTCAAGATCATTTATAGTATAAAGATGGTAGAAAATCAGAAGTGAAGCTCAAATCGGAGTGAAATTACTTCATTAATCTTTTTTTTTATTTATAATGTGAAAAACTTCCCCATTCTATTGTTAAAGTCATTAAATGGGAAGAATTCTTGAAGTATTTAAGCATTATTCGATAACGTGTTCTTAATTAAACAGTGAGTTAATAAATTTTCTACCTTAAAAATTATGATAAATTTCTTAAAAAAATGACACGGTAATTAGTTTCCGATTAGTATAACTCTCATATTAAGATTTTAATGGAACTATGGAAACTTTTAATAGACTTGATAATGAATATCCATTAATATGTAAAGTTGCATTTTAAATCAATGAACATAATATTTTTTTAAAATTTTCATTAAGTATTTTTCACACGTTTTTTATATAATGCATCATATTCAAAATATTACAACTTTTCCTAATAATGAAATACATATTATACTGTTATTGCGGAATCAGAGAGAATATTGCATTGCCTTCAATGATATTGAAATTCAAAAACATAATGAAAAAATATTTCTGTAAAAAAAAAGGAATCTAGCTTTTTATTTCTTTTTTTTAAATATAGGTTTAATTTTATATGGTTTGCATAGACGTATAATGCACATTAGAAAGAAAAACATAAATTGCCAATTCAGTTCTATGCATAATAAAAAATGTTACCTTTATTGAACTCTCAAACGGTAAGTTGAACGACTTTCTTAAAGATATGAACTGTTAAAAATCCACTTGATTGCACGAACTATTCCAATTCTTCCATTTATTTTTAAGGGGCTAAACATACATTAAATTTTAATCTAGCTTATTCTTCGCGCACACAAATTTTTCTTCTGCAATTCATTGTATGAATAAATTAGTAGCTAAATAGAAACTTAAGAGAGAAAAATAAACTTAATGCGAGCGTAATTTGTTTACAAACTCCCTGTAATTAGTCTAATACGGTATTTGAATAAAAGTGTTTGTAAATTTGTTAAAATATATTATTTCCTTTTCACTGAAATTAATTAAAATAATGGCTAATTTGCTTAATTGCTTTTCAATATTGTATTTGAGCTCCAAGTTTGTGGCACATAATTAATTGTGTCTTTATTAAGCATATCATTCTTATTTGTTCTCTTTTGCCTCTGTTCTTGATTTTAGTTTAATTATGGTGAGACACGAGCCGAAAACAAAAGTTTGACTTGAAATAAAAAAAATTTCACTTGCATTCACATCGCCTCGGCACATTGAATATTTCCACTTGTAAGATATTTCAAAGCATTTACGAATTAGGAAGACTTTTACAATAATAATATTTGTTTTACATAAGTTCATTATTCTCTGTTTTAATGTATTTCACTTTCCTTTCATTTGTGAGAATAATTAATTACCTAATTTTAAACGAAAATAAGATGAATTATGGAGAATCTGTCGCAAAATACTTTCGTTTCTAATTAATTGCGTAAGACAGTACATGAAACAAATATTGTTAATTTTATCCAATTTCCGTCATGTAGTCTGGCTGTAAGTGTGCGAAGTTAGTTTCAAACATTAATCTTGCTATAATATTTATCAATGACAGCTTATTTAATTTTCTTTCAGGTTTTGTCTTATAAAAATGGAGAAAATGAAATGTATGCCTTTTATTATTTTTGCAATTATTTTTATACCTGTTTGAAAATTAATGCTTTAAAAAAAATTAATAACTTCCATACAACAATATCTAATGATTAATTGTATACATACATTAGTTCTTAGTGTATTTTTTAATTTTCTTTTGTTAGTACAATTATTAAAAAACTAAGGGAGTACAAAAATTGGTCAAAAATTCAAATAAATTTTTTAGCTAAAATGTTTTTTTTTTTAAAATAATGTTCTATAATCTTTCAAAACTTAAAAGTTCTAAATTTAAAACATTCAGAGTTATTAATAACTTTAATATTTTTTATTCAAATACCAACGGTGAATAAAAACATTCAGCTGATTTATTTCAGTAGGAAAAATAACTATTTTATCTTTATTTAAAATGCTAACACTAATTTTTTGTTGGGCCACGTACTTTGTTATTTTTTCTACCTATTGCTATTAGTACTTGTAACAAATTTCGGTAAGCATTCTTGCATAAAACAAATATTTTTTTTTTAAAAAAAAAATAGAGCAGTTTAGATTTTATACATTTTTTTAACGAATTTTCAATAAGCATTCACAAGAAAAATCATTTTACAAATATCATTCGTACTAAATGAAAAACCAAACCAACTTTTGTTATGAATAGTTTGACGTACTTGTAAATAAAATTCCATCTGTGTAAGTCAATTATTATAGGAGGAGTATCAATTTAAAAAATCTCTCTTTCATTAAAGAATTAAATGGCTAGCTTTTTTTGTAGTATTTTGGGCACAAAAACTTTTTAACGTAATACATGTACATAGTGAGTTAAAGGTAAAAATAAATTGTAAAAACTACTAAATCAATGATGTTTTAAATATATATAAATAGTTACATGTCACCTTAAAAGTAGAATCACAAGTGTGAAGCATAACTTTTCTCTTTGCTATGTCTCCCGTTTAGCGACGGCGTGTCTGCACTAACTTTTGTTGAGTGCAATCTTTAGAGCAGAATACATTTTCACTTCGAAGGGAAACATTAGCACATTTCTCTTTTGTTTGCGAATAGCAGTATACTTTTTCAGGTGGAAGATTTAAAAAAAAAAATAAAGATATTTCACAGCGATTGAAAACAGAATTCTTTTCTTAAGAAAGAAATCAGTTGTAAAATATTTTCAAGAGTTGAATAAATACTAATAATCGACTGGAAACTAGAAACATTTTTTAAAAAATGCTTCAATTAATATTTTTGAAAATTGATTTTTATAATCCTTAGTTAGACACACTATTTTTAGCAAATTAAATATTTTGAAAAGCAACACGCACGTATAAGCTAAATTAAATATTAGTATTACACTTAAAAGATGTATTTATTATGTTACGTTATCTTTTCAATCTATTGATGAATGTTATTTCAAATCAAGTTTGTCTGTGGTTGAAAGGAAAAAAAATTTGATTGAAATGAAAAAAAATAACTAAACCACAAAATTGTGCATTGTTAAAAATAATGAAATATAACGTACTCTACCCATCGTTATTTTCATACGGAGATTTACACACTCACATAAAGAAAAACTTCATCTATTAGAATATCATACATAAATTTATAAAATATCAATTTAGGTTGCAAAAAACTGATCCTTGTCTTAAATTTCCAAATTGTATGCAAACTTTTTTTAAAGTTTTTTACTATCTTTATAGGAAAATGCGCTATTTAAAATATACTTATTCTTAAATTAACTGTAAGAACGATTGTACTACTGAAATCCAAAAGGGAATTATTATGGCTAACAGATGTCTTAATGGAACACAAAAATGTATGACATTGAATGTATTCAAAACAAAAGCAAAGGTTCTAGTGTATAAAAATCTTTTAAGATCAGTTTTAACCAGTAGGGTAACGTACACCCCCCAACCCCTCCATATCGCGGGGGGGGGAGTAGGGTTCTCGGAGGTCCTGAGCCTAACTACCACCAAGTACCTACCTTTTGTGAAACCCAACTTGAGGGAGGGGAAAAACCTAACTGCAGGGGGGGGCAGTTGTTGTCAGTTACGCCACTGGTTTTAACTTACACATGGGAAACTCGGTCCATGTCTCGAACACACACAGATAAAAATATAAGCATCAAGATTTTAAAATTTATTTTGGAGGAATTCTAGAAAATGGCACGTGGCCAAGAAGTCCAGGTTTAGAACTCTATTACTCATATAAAGAATTTGACATCGTTAACTTTATCAAAGTACAGCAAATTAAATTGGCAAGCCACGTTGTCAGAATGGACGAAGACCGCGCCACTAAAAAGGACTTCAATACCCAACCAATTGGCACACGTAGAAAAGGCCGGCCAAGTCTAAGATAGATTGACGGCCTGGAAAAAATATCCTAGTTTTGAGAACTAAAAATTGGAGAATACTAGCAAGAAGAAGGCTTGGCTTTGAAAATTGTTCTTGAGTAAGCCAAGGCCCATCCTGGGATGTCGAACCACCGAGGAAAGGAAGGAGGAAGATATATTTAATTAGGACATTATAACATTTTGTTAAATGGTTTTACTAAATATTTTATTCGTTATGGATTGATTTTGAGGGACTCCTACTTAATATATTAAAGTTCTAAAAATTCTAAAAATTAAATATTAAAGAAAAAAATTAGCTTATTCTTTAAACATTCCTTCTATATGCTTTGATAATATTTATAAGCTACGTAAGCAATTTTCATGTTCAATACATTTGTACATTTATACTCATTATCTCGTAATTATGTGTAATAATTACGTGTAATTACTGTTCTTCTAATTTAAAATTCATAAGTATAAATAAGCATTAATGAATAATTAAATGTAAATTAGACTTTTTTAAATATTAGCTATAAATATTAGAGATGCATTTTTCAGTTATTTAAAAAGGATTGCTGCATAAATAATGTCATTAAACAAGTCTATTTTTCTGACAAAAAATAACAATAATTATCCGGTCGAAGCATGAAATTGATCGAATTGTAAAACAGAATTTTAGAAGATTACTTTAGCTTCGAATCTCATGGGTAATTAAATAAATATTAAAGGAAAACTTCATTTAAGACGTCAGTGTATTATGAGTTTCTTTCATGAAAAAGAAATAATTCAATCTTTCTAGTAGCACTTATGTGTTTCAATAACCCTCTAGAAAAAAGAAAGCTATTCACGTGTCACAAAAAAGTATGATAAAACTGGTGATCTCATTATGAAAAAAGACGATGCCTTTCCTGTGTATGGACAATAATATTATCATAAAAATGGTGTTGAACGATAGTTTTCATATGAATCGTATTTAAGGATATCATTGATAAAAAGAGAAAAGTTATTTTGTATTAAATATTTTATTAAAAAAGGGCCGGAGAATTTATTAATGTGAAACACTTTTTTTTCTCCTAAAAAGTAATGTAGCTTCTGCTAAAGTAATTGAAAAGGATGTGAGCATCATCTTTAATTATTTTTAAGATGTATATATCAGTTAATCTGCAGTAAAGAATAAACTACTGAATACCCATGCATTTTTCAAAAATACCATCGATTAAAAAATTATACCTTTATTTTTATTGCATATAAAAACATTTATTCAAATGTAAAGCATTTACAATAGAATAAAAATTCTAACACACATACACATTCAACTCAAATAGAGATATAAAAAGGTATATATATATATATATATCTGTAATAGACGATGTTGTAATATGGATTTATAAAGGAGCGATATTTGGCGAGATCTTGATAGCGTGGCGGTGTTGGTATTTCTTATATGGTGATGTTGTTTCGGTATATGGAAAGAGTCTCGTGAAAGCTATTCTTCTTTATTAAACACTGAACATGAAGACACACGATAGACGAATCACAACGAAACATACAACACAAACCTAGCTGCAGCCGACTACATGATGACAAGGAGAAGCAGCGCGCGTAACCGTTGTTCAGAGCTTTATAGTGGGTAACGTCCTCCCGTTGGCGTGGTGTGGTAATTAGGAGAAGGGGGTACCAACTCAGGTGTCGTCCTCGTCATTTGACCATGGTTCAAAATTACGAGGTCCGTCGCTAAAAGCTCTCGTGTAGCTGAACAGTGTGACGTTAATATCCATTCACTCACTCACCCTATCATAATTATTGTGTTCTGAATACAAACACATAAGTGTACTTGGTATTTTTAAAAAAAGAATATTGAAATATAAAATTGATTGACTTTTATATATATATATATATATATATATATAATCATAATTTCTCTACAAGAGAGAGATGAATTAACATGATTAATACTTAAAGGAATTGCAATTGCATGAAAACCAGACAACAGAATTTAAAAAGGAGATATGAAAGAATTGAAATAACAGAGTAAAATATAAAAATATAAAAGAATGGATGCTACAGTATTATCAACATTGCTGACTTAGAACAGCTTGTATACCACAAAATTCCTCTTAAAAATTGTCTCTGTATAAAAGTGTGGTTGAACATGTTTTTTGGCCAGCCAACCTTCCCCCTTTCTGTTAATAATACCGAGTATAAACCAATGGGAAATAATGGATAGGAAATCTAAATCCATTATGAGAAAAAGGTAAATTACCTAAAAATTGCATACAGAAATGCAGAGCCTGCGCTAAATCTGAGTACAATAAACAAGTTATTGGCAGATTCTGGACCCAAATACAATTTCAAAACAAAGCAACGGCTGAAAAATAGCACTTACCAAAAGTATGAAAAGAATAGAAATAATAAAATAAGAATTGTAAACATACTACCATTATCTAAGAGACTCTAAGATATTATGATTTAAAAGTTATAATAAATTTAAAAAAATAATTTTATCTAAAACTAGAAATCGGGGGTATTTAAAACTATTTAGGAAGAATAATAAATCTATAATTATTAAAACCATGGTTAAAGCACAATATCTATCATATTTGTGACATTTTTTAAACAAATTATCTTTATGTAATTTTACATAGAGTTTTTATTCATATCAAGTATTAATTGAGTTAAAAGAAGATCTTTCAAAATCTAACAACTAAAATTACTGAAAATATCTTTTTATCTTTTTTAATTTGTGCAATTAAGTTCTGTACTATTTTTTAAGAAATGGCTGAAGTTTTTAGATTATTTATGTATCTTGTATCATTTCCTGTAGAATTTTGCCTGATTTGCTGATATATGTATTAAAACCATTAGTAACTGTTCTAAACTTTACTGGATCTTTATGAAATTTAGGAGTAAGAAATACATGTGGAAATTTAAAATTATTATAATTTGTATTTTTAATTCTTATGATAAGCCAAAATTCGATTATTTATTTCTCTATCAGAAATTGATGACTAATAAAAGCTGTATTATTTTCAAATATTTGTTGAGCATTAAACTATAATAGTATTACAATGAGGATAGGGGGTACCTTCTTTAGGTGGTAGGGGTCAATGAGGTCTATGTTTTTTTTTCACTTTATTCTTTAACACTTAACGTATATGATTTTTATTTTATTTTTTTATTTTATTTTTTTTTCTTCCGTCTGACAATTTAAAACATTGTTTGGGCAGTATAGCGAAATTGGCTCTTCGCCTACCCATACTCACTCCTCAATGAGCAACATTTCCAGGCACTTTATTAATATACACTATAATAAATTTATTTTGTAATTTTTTAATCTGATTCTTAATATCATTAAAAAAGATGTTATCATGTGTACTAAAGTTATATTTATTAATCTGTTGTGTAATGTTACATTTAAACTCTGTGCCTCTATAGGCATACTATATTTAATAGCAATTTTGTAAATGAATTGCTCAATATCATTATATAACTGATTTTTGATAATTTTATTATTATTGGAAATCATAAGTCTAAAACCAATACCTTTATTCATTATATTTTTAAGATTATTGTCTTTTACAATATTGAGATCACCAGTAATAACATGCTGGTGAGATAATTATCTTTGAATTCTTTAAATTCATTACAATAACATTAAATTTTCTTGCTTTATAGGTACATTATAGTTAAAAATTGACCTATTTTTTATTATATTTAAAAGCCTCTTTAATAGTGATATTTTGAATTGGGAAAGTTGACATGTGTTTCTTTAAAAAATGCTAGAAAAAATTAGTATTATAGATGGCTTTGAAATATTGCATTTTTTTAAAAATATCTTTTCCCAAACAATATCGGGTTCCTGCTTCTTGTGAATAAATTGTGTTACAAACATTCATATTAATAAATAACACTTAACTTTTTCATTTGGAATATAATTTAATTTATATGCATAAACAACTTTGTTCATTGTTGATTGAGTACTGTTTTAGAAAAGCATTATATATTTTCTAAGAATTTCTTGTAAAGCGATGCAAGAGTAGAATTTTAATAGTATGATTCTACAATTTTGAAAAAAATATATTTCTCGGTTCATATAATTAAAACAAAAATAATAATTTGCATGTTTTAATAT
>BMAO01029876.1:0-30623 GCA_019973975.1 Trichonephila clavata | reverse complement strand
TAAATACTTTAAATAGTTGTAATTTTTCAGGTTGCTTTTTATGTGTTCTGTATATCAACCAAATCTATGAAGTAAATATTCTTGCATCTTAGAAAGTCTTAAATGACTTTTTGATCTCAAAAAGTGCTAGATGGGATTTCTTGCTGTGGTGACATGCATTTTAATTGTATAACAGTTGTGAAAGACTTTCTACAGCATTAGAGATTGGGTAATGTAATTAATTTAAAAAAATATTTATATGATGGGAAATGCAACAAGTTAAAATTTTATTTAGTTTTAAAAGCACACTGCTTTTTCTTAGACTTTCAGCAATATTAGTTACACAACCCTTTTTAATACAGTAGATATGATCCAAAACCATTTGAAAAAGACAATGGTTTGTGCAGTATAAAGGGTGGTGTAACAAATTTTATTTTAAAATTTCCTTATTGAGATCACCATGTTCCCAAAGCTTAACATTTATAACCTTCATAATTGTTTCTATATTCAAAAAGAAGAAGGAAAAAAAATAAACATTTTTTTTAGCTAAAGGATTTTATGTCATTGCAGCAACATGCGTATAATATTAATTGGACAATTCCGAATGAGTTACAATGGCTAGTAATTCTGTTAGGGATGTTAAATCACCAAAACCTTAAAGTAAGCAGATTTTCAAGATTTGGCTGTGAAATAAGCAATTATGTGCTGCCGAACCCTGATAAGGGGTGCACAAGATTCCAGAGATAAAAAGCGGAGACAGAGAGTCTGACTGCCTTTTCCTCTGTGAAAAGGGGCTAATTTACTTTTGACATTTATTGCTGACATCTGGTCAAAGTGGTTCAATAGTATCCGCTTAGAGGTGTGGTCTTCCTTGAAAACAATTTGAAGATGTAGCTTTGTTCCATTGACACAATGCAGAGCGTTGAGAAAAATTTGCGAGTAAAATTAAATCTATCTTGAAAGATTACCGCGTCATTTTTCTTAAATCATCATCTTGTTCGAATGACATAGATCTATATTTATATTGAGATCAGCAATATTTTCTTCGTCAATTGGATGAAATGATTAAGATAAAAAATTTCCTACGCATCATAAGTGTATTGGGGGAAAGTCAGATATATAAACGAAGCAAAGTTTTTATAAGAATGTAAATACGCACATTAAAAATAGATATATCATAAAATAATTTGAATCAAATATAAGCCGAAATTAACTAGGCAATTATAAAGAAATAGGTAGGAATTTAGTAAAGAAATTTCTACGTAAAGTTCAAAAAGTATTTTTCTTGTTTTTTCACGCGTTCACATAAAATTGAATAACAGAGATATTTTTATAAAGCTTTGCAATAAAATTCCATGTGCAAGAATATTGACAATTGTTAAGTACAGTTAGATCATTTTTACAAGTGGTAAAAGTACAGAAAATTGCATTTCATAATACATTAATATATTTTTATAATCCTAAGAAAAACTTTTCTTATTAATATATAATTAATTATTTAACGTATATTGTAAATTTTAAACACTAGCAAGTAGTAAATCATTTGAAAATTTAATATTCTCATATAAAAGAGAAATTATCTAGTTCTGAATATTTCCCCCTAGATAGTGTATTTTAACTTCATTTTCCAAATTTTCCATAACAAACAAAAAAAGGTATTTTTAAAATTTGGTCCAAATGCCGCCCCTAAAATTTGTCGCCCTGGACATGGGTCCGGTTTGTCCGGCCCTAGAGCCACCCCTGTCTGAGAAATCCTAAGTTTTTGTATGTATTCTAGGGGGGGGGATTTCTTAGTGACCTTCTTAAAAAAATTCGCATCTATATTTATATACGAAATGTTCACTTAAACTTTTTGCTAGATATAATTTAACAGAAATACTTTTATAAATTTGTATAACATATTTTTTACGGTTCAGTTTTATTAATTTAAATGTTTGAATTTTACTGTTGCATTGACAAAGTATTTTATGAGTGCTTCAGCATTCGATTTTTAAGAAATTTAAAAGAATTTTGTATGCGATTTTGTATCTTTAATTTCTAAATGAAATATAAACTTTGTACTTTTAAAATATTTTAATTACATGTTTCGAAAATAAGATATAAATATTAATCATGCATAACATTGTTTGCAGCTACTTGATTTTACAAATTTCTGTGTGCATGTGAATACTTGGTACATGTGGTACTCCTATTTGTAGTAAATAGATTTATGTAATTTTGTCCCACTCCTCTGTTCTTTTGTAGAGTTGTTTTTTTAAAAAATAATTATAATAATATTGTATCATTTTCATGCTTATTTTTTGTACCGTTTTCTGTCTATCCCGTGTTAAATCGAACCTGGGTAATCTCTCACTAAAGTTTAATCAGGAAAACTCATACACATACTTGTAAGTAGTATGTAGCTTTACTTTCCTGTGTTCTGCGTGAGTGAATTTAAACGTCGCCCTGTTCAGTTACACGAGGGCTTTTAGCGACGAACCTCGTAATTTTGAACCATGGTCAAGTGACGAAGACGACGCCCGAGATGGCATCCCCTCTCTTAACTACCACATCACACCAAGGGAGGACTTTTGAGCTCTCGACAGATTTGACGTGCATCGCTCCCCTATGCGGCGGGTCTTCAGTGGTACTGGACTCGAACTCATGACATGCCAGCCACGAGTCTGCTACCTTGACCACTAGGCTAACAGCGCCACTTCCTATTTCTGCAGAGCATGATAAAGGGCTGATGTTAAATTAGCTTTGTATATTTAAAAACTAATATATTTTTACTTGATAAAGTCCAATCAAAATAGAACCCACGGTGTTTTTTTGTTATTGCACCATGGCGTTTGGTTACCTAGCTACGCCCCTGTTATAAAACTCTATATTAAATAAAAATATTAATAGTGTATTTCTCTCTCTCCAATCCGATCAATCTGGAGAGTAAAATGTCAAATCAGGTGTCATCCTCCTCAATTCATCGTGATTTAAAATTACGAAGTTCGTCACCTCTATACCCCTCACGTTGTTTCGAAGTGCGATATTAACAAAACAAAAGAGAGATCAGCCAACGGAATTCAATCAGAACTTAACAAAAAATCTATTTGCTTACTTTTTTTATAATATTAGTTTCTGTTCACATCTATATTTTTTATTGCAGAGAGCGTAATTACTGTTGGATATTGATTAGGTTTGCTTTGAAATGTTTCTAGCATTCTGTATTAATTTTTAAAAATATTTTTCAAAAATTGACTTTTACAATGTATAAAAATACTATCCCTCCTTACCTGTTTTTAAAAATTTCATATTTTTTGGGGAAAAAATTAAAATTTTTAAAAACAATGAGTTAAATTAATGATTTTAAAACATTCATTTTTTTAAGTAAGCAACTTAAAAAAGAACCAGCAAAAAAGTAAACGAAAAAATTCATATTTTTTAGAAAATGTAAAATATATATATGTATATATGTACTACTTCTCTATGCTTTGACCTTTTATCTCGCTATAATCTTAAAAGAAGTTTTCACACACCGTCGAATAGTTATAAAAATAGACTTCTGATAGAAGCATGACTTCGATATAATTTACTTTTAGATGTATACTTTTCATACAAAAATATTTTCATTAAATTTCTCACAAATAAATTGCGTGGTAAAACTTAATAAAAGTGTAATAATGATAATATTTGATGTACAGCATAGAGACATACATAATAGCAATTATTTTTCAGTATTGATTAAAATGTCTATTTTTATGTTATTAATAATTTACAAAAATTCAAAAAAAAATTATTAATCCGTTTACATTTAAAGCATTTTGCGTTGTAATATAATTAAGATATTCGTTCTAATCAAGATATAGAGTTACAAAATATGTAGCCAAAAAGAATAAATCAGGAAAAAAGAAACGAGAAAAATGTTCCCAGGTTTTCATAATAAGCAGATTAAACCGTGTTCTTCTTCAAAGTGTCGTAAAATAGCCCCCCCCCCTCTCCCATGTTGTGAATAATCATGAATGGGTCAGTTACAAAGGAAAGATCTAAGTTCACCATCTAAGATAGGAGATAAAAGCAGTGACGGGCTAGACGCTCCGATAGAAAACTTAGCTGTAAAGGAAAGTATTTAGGGAGTGGGGAGAAACTAACATTCCTTCACTTTTCTTTCTGTAGGAGGGTCCATTTATTTATCATACTTTAGAACCACACTTTCCTCTCTTTCAAAGCAATTCTCAGAATAAAATACCAGAAAAATTAATTTGAATAGAGGCATGATAGAAAAATCAAAAGTATGAAAAAACATTCACTTTGAAATAATGGGGAATAGTGAAAGAAAAAAAAAGAACGACAAATTAAATTTACATTCAACCATTATTTTAATTAAATTCTTTTTGTTTTTAATAGAAAGGACTGAGAATTATTGGAGTAATCCAATATCATCCATTTTCAATTTTCATGTCCCTAATTTAATGTTACTGAGTTACACACAGCAAAGATTTTGCTACTTTCTTCTAGTAAACTAAGGTAGTGAATTTTCTCTTTTGTGAGCATAATTTGTCCAGGCATAGAATGTTCAATAATACATTAAATTTGAAATAGTATATGGTTGTGGAAATTATCTAAAATCTGAACTTTCAAATAACTTCAGCAATAAGTTTTAAAATTTTAATTAATCCTAAATTGTACACAATTTATTAAAATGCTTTTAAAATTTCAGAAACATAATCCCTGAGTTAGAGTTGGAAAGACAGTAGCGTTTTAAAAAAGAAATTTAAAAACTGCATTCACATATTTGTTTAAATAAAATAAAAGAAACTGAATACACAAAGAAGTATAACATTTCAGTCAACACTGAAATTCTAAAAATCACAGCTTCCTGTTGTGAATGTGAGGTGGTGTGGAATTTAGGAGAATGAAATTTTATCTGAATAAATTCTCCACATAAAAAGTATACAAAGATAGCATGTCAAGTTATTGAGATTTTATACATATATTGATAGAAATTTTATACATATGAAACAATTTTTAAAAAAATTATTCAACACACACACAACACTAAATTTTAACATCAAATACTTCCTCACTAAATTATATATATTTTGAAATACAAAATAGTTAAGAGGAATAGTGAGCAAATATTATTCCTTCCTATCAAAAATGCCATTTCAAAATGAACAGCTGCTTCAATATATTAAGATGGCAAAGATTTTGAAGTTCAAAATGTAATATATATATAGATTTTTTACAAATAAATTATTTTATTATAATTAATGTGGTGGTGATAGTTTATTGGTCAAGAAATTTTTATACAAAAATAAACAATTTTTGTTTTATTTTTTAATAATGATATGTTTTTAATACTTACATAAAAAACAAATTAAAATTCAGTATTCAATTTTAAAAAAAATAATAAATCTGCAACCCTTCTAAATTATTTTGAAGTACCTTCATATTTCTCAAAAGCATGAATATTTTTCAGAGCATCTTTTCTATTATGATATGATCTTATTTAAGTCAGGGCAGTTTTGTTACAAAAGCTGCTGAATTGTTCATGGTGCTAAATACTGGCTAAGTTGCAGCCTTAGTGCCAGGAAGAAAAAATGGGGAACTCTGACAGTTTTAAACAGTTGAACAATTATAACTTCAGGTTCTTATTAAATATGCAGTTATATTTCCATCTACCTCTGAAATTGGCACATCTTATTGGACTAAGTGAAGGCATTTCTGGACAGTGTAGCATTGATAATTAAAAAAATATATGGTATAAATTTGGGACTAAACCGAGTAGTGAAAAGTTGAAGCAAGCACTGAACATTCGGAACAGTAATGGGAAATTTGGGATAATGTACAATGAAGTTCAAAGGAAATTATTGAAGGAATTAAACATGAGAAAGAAAAAATGTATTAATCTTTCTTTTTAACAACCCCAAATTTTAAAAAAAAGGAGGAAGAAAACTTATACATTTTTCTTCATTGAAGTAAAATTTTCAGGAAAAATCAATCTCATTTTTTAAAACAAGTATTTAATTTGTATACCTCAATACATCAAATTCAAATTTTTATTTCAAGAAATTATAATTCTATGGAAGAAAACAGCCACTGGCATGTAAGAATATGTTATTATTATTAGAATTCTTATTTTTTTAAAAAAAGAATTCCGTATGAAAAAAATTTTTTTTTTCAAAACCTATAACAAAACCTCGTTTTTACAGGAATATGTGTTCCGAGCAAAATATACATTAAGGTATTTTGAAAATTTAGCATTATTTTCCTGCATTAATAATTAATTTTGAAGTACTGAAAACTTATTTTAAAATTATCTCTACTCAATATAGCTAAAAAAATAATAATAATACTGTTTCATGAAATTTACTTAAAAATTTTTTTTAAAAAAAAGTACATCAATACTACTGATGATTGAAATAATTATAATACTCTATACTTTTTAATAATTTTTTTAAAAATGTTTTCAGTGTTATACTACACAATTTTAAGTTTAATCACACGTTTTAAGCATAGCTGAAACATGAATCTTATTGTGAAAAATGGTTATAATGAATTTTGAGCAAAGTAAGAACAGAACTGAAAAATAAATTATCCCCTTTATATATTAGTTAAATCACAATATAAACATAATTTTGGACGGTTTTTAAACTCAAAAATTATATGGAATTCAAGTCAATTTTTGATTAGCATAAGCTGAACATAATTCTATTTCTAAACAGTATTTAAAAGGCAATGCATGTAATTCCTGTCATTTTATAACAGTCAATGTGATTTAGATAAATATAACACACAATTTTCTTCTTTTATCATTAATATATATATAGATATAATTATTATATTATATATATTTCAAAAATATACTAAAAATAGTTATATACCTAAGATAACTATCGTCATAATAGAAAAGATTTAGCCACAGAAATACTAAAAGCAAACTCCCAGCCTTAGGAACTAGGAATGCAGGTTTAAACAAAGTTTTCTGGCCAGCCAACCTTCACCTGAATTTGCCAGTATTCTGGGCCATAGGGAAAGCAATAAATTTCTAGAGAAGTTTAATTATATTATAGATAAAACCATAATCTATTAATGTAATACTATAATGTTATAGCCTTTAATAATTACTAAAATATTTAAAATCAAAGCCAAACTAATAGACTTACCATGTGAATACATATTCGCTTCTTATTGACAATAACAGTAACGCATATAATTATTATGTATTGATAAAGTAGCAATATTACTATATATATATATATATATATACTTTTAAAATTTCTATATTTTATTTTAAAATTTATAGAAAATAAAAAATACCATCCAGACATAAACGATTAATTTTTAATAAAATATATTATTACAAAATTACTTAGCTAGAAGCGCCATCTATCTATAAACTGTATATCTGAAAAAACTTTTTTTATTTAACTGTTATATAACTTTTTATAAATTTAAGAGGGTAACTTTGTTCTATACAATGTTTAATAAAGTTATTAATGTTTAAATATATATTAGATTTATCACTAACTAATACCTTGTTACGATAAATATAATTTAAAATAATATTTCGATATATTGAGATGGATAAGTTTGAATTCCAGGAGGGAACTTTAAGAATGTTAAAATTAAAATCATCTCTTTTATCATAAATATTGCTATGTAATTTATAGTCCTTAATATATAATGATACATCCAAGTAATTAGTTTTAACAGGATTATTATTAATTTTAAGTAGCTTTAAATATCCCGGATAAAAATTTATATTGGGATTATAATTATTATTTTTACCAAAAATAATTAGGTCATCTATGTATCTAAAAATGTAATAATCATTATTAATAATATAATTATTTTCGTAAAAGTGTAAATATAAATTAGCCAAACTATTGCTAGCAGGGCCACCTTGAGGCAAACCTTTGGTTTGTTTGTACAGAGAACCATTAAATTTAATGTAGTTTTCTTATAGGACAACATTTATTAGAGTTCTAAATTTTTGTAAATTAATATTAAGGTTATAATTTCTGTGATTATCTAAAATTACCCTAATTACATCATTGATATCAATAGAGTTAAAAAGATCTTCAAAGTCATAACTATGAACTGAATAAGTATTTTTATCTTTAAAAAAATCTATAATTTCTTTACTATTTTTAATTATAGCTTTATTACATTGCTTATTGATGAATTCTTGCAAAATATTGTGCAGCCTTTTACCTGCAGCAGTGATATAAGTTTTAAAACCATTTGTTATTGTTCTAAATTTAACAGGATTTTTATGAAATTTAGGTGTTAAAAATATATATGGAAACTTAATCTTATGAATGGAAACATTCAATTTCCTGTATATAGCAGTGATTCGATTAGTAATTTCTTTATCTGACAATTCCAATCTATTGAAAGATTCATTGTTTAAACAATGTTCATTAATCATAGTATTATAAAAATACTTACAAATAATAGCAGAATTACCAGGCACTTTATCTATGTAAACAATGATAAAATTCTTTTGTAAATCATAAATTTTCTGTTTTACATCTTTATAAGTGAGTACTGGTTTAGAACAATAGTTAAATTTCATCAGGTCTTTTAAAATATTGTACTTAAATTCATCAAATGCCTCTAAAGGCAAACCATATTTAACTGCAGATTTAGTAATGAAATTATTTATATCATTATTAATTTGATTTTTAACAGTATTATTGTTGTTAGAAATTGTTAATCTAAAACTAGTGCATTTACTCATGATATCTTTTAAAATTCCATCCTTGATTATATTTAAATTGCCTGTTACTACATGTTTGTGATAGCTATCAATAAATTCATGATAGTTCTTACATTTACAGTCATCTATGTCAAGAGAAGGTGAGCTATTATTGTAATTAAAGATAAATCTGCCCATCGTTTTATTATATTTAAAAGCTTTTTTAACTATTACATTCCTAACAGGAAAAAGTGACAAATGTCTATTAAAAACACTAGAAAAATTAACTTTATCAAATGTATTATTCATGAATAATAAAGTGCAGTATTCTGTAGTAGGTTTATTAAATTTATTGACATTTATATTGAATTTATTAAAAAAAATTATTAATGTCTTTTATGATGTGAACTGCATGACACACCTTAAAGCACTCATTATTTAAAATTTCATCCAACAGTACAATTTCCTTTTTATTAAGACCAAACATGAAGTATTTGATCTGCTTGATATTAAAGTTTAATTCAAAATCATTTATAATAGCTTTAATATTATCAATTAAAGAATTCTTATCTCTGTTTTTCCTTTTAGTTCTATTGCTTCTTGAGTTTCTTTTAAAATTCTTAACTGAATTGGAAGCAGTATAAAAAAATTCTTTGTTATTGCTCTGTAACATAATTTGGAGTGTGTTTTTAGCAAGGTATAAAACATTAAGACCATATGGATATATTGTATTAAAACTTCTGATAAAATGATTTTCCCACCATAATCTGTGCTTAGTATTTGGTACGATTTTAATAATCGACAATTCAACATTATTAAATCCATGCATTTGAAAGTGTCTGAGCTCAATTTTATTAGAATTGTTGGTATAACTGAAGTTTTTAACATCATGTCTATGTTGATTAATCCTAATATTAATAGTATTTGAGGTCTGTCCAATATATTTATACCTACAGATTTTACAATTTAATAGGTAAATACAATTAAAAGTTTTACATAGGTTAAATTTAGATTCATAGTCATATTGATCATTGTCCAGCATAGTGCAGGTCTTACATCTACTATCATTACATTTGTTGAATCTCAACTTAGTACTAATATTAGATATATTGTTTATATATTTGCTTGAGGATAATTTGTCCTTATTTACATGTAAATTATTACTATTAATGTAACTTTTATTACCATATTGAATATTAGAATTGCTAGAGTCTAAGTTTTTTTGTTTAATATGATAAGAATGACTATTAATGTATTTTTTGTTCCAAAAAATTCTTGTCTTGAATCTTTTATTCGTATTGTTACTATTATAATCATTAAGATCATTAACTAAATTAGATTCCTTTCCCAAATTGTCATTATATAGTGAGTTATAAAAATCCATCTTCCTAACCATTTTACTTAACTCTGAAATGAGTCAAAATTTTGTACTGATAACAGAAGTACTATACCAATTAGTATTGATAACAGAAGTTCAGTACCAAATCAATATTGATAACCAAAGTACAGTACCAAATCAGTATTAAAAACCAAGATACGTACCTAGAGATACATAAAAACGATACGTAAATATATATATATATATATATATATATATTTCTAGTTATGTTTCTTAGAATCTGTTTTCTATCATTTAGCTATGTGGGTAGTATAATTTTGTCTTATTATTTTTTTTCATTTTATTATACTAATATATATATATAAGAATTGCTCTAAATGAAAATATGATTTAACTTCAGCTGCAAAAGTTAAAAGGATTTTGTAACAATAATCCTCAAGTGTCTGTTAAGAAAAAATTTGCTGAACCTGATTCAAATGTTATAAGGATTAATAAAAATATACTAAAAATTGCAAATAATCAAAAATATATCAATAAACTAAAATATTTTACTCTTCCATTTTAAGTCTACAATATAGTTACGGTTCTACACTTAGTTTTCCAATTTCATTTAATAATTATAAAAATGTAATCTTAATTTTTATTTTAAAAACATACCATATTTCTAATGAACTTGTATACAACAAATAAACAATGAAAACATAATTGAAAAAAACATTGAAATTGTTCAGTAGTAAAGTTATACACAATAAACGCACAATATTTATAATAGATTATTAAATTCACACATACTGAAACATACACTCAACACAGCATTTCCAAAAAATACAATACATTGCACTTTTTTATTGTAATTATGTTGAAAGTAGCCAATAGTTCATAGAGAGCCAAATATAGCAACCCCAAAACAGAGGAAATTGAATGGACTAAATTCATGTGACGTCACGATCACGTGAAAACTGTGTCTCGTGATTACGCTGCCGTTTGTTTACTACCATCGCTAGGACTATTTTGCTATCGCAGTTTCACATTGTACTTTTAAAATGTCTCATTTTGCTAAAATGGTTGTTCAATCAATAAATGAAAATATGACTGAGGAAAAAAATCACTTTTTTTCATATACCAGGGCAAAATATGAGTGTTTTGAAAGCATGTTGAAACGTGAGGATTATAAACCATCTCCTCCCTGTTTATTATGTATGCAATTACTTTGAAGAATATTTTCAATATCGACGCCAGTTTAAACCAAGCTTTATTCTCACTATTTTTTTCTTCACAAAAGAAACCTGTTCTCAAAGGATTTTGGAGAGATGTAGACTTTCACAAACATGTAAATACTTCAAAGCAAATTTTTTATTTTAAATAAAATTATATTTAGATCATACATAAGAAAGTAAAATTTGTTAGTTAACTTAAGCAAATTTTTGTTTATTTTAAATGAAGTTATATTGAGAACATATAATGTTTAATTAACTTAAGTTTTACTTATTTTACGCATCTTCAGAGTAGTAACAGAGGTACTTAAGTATTTAATTATCTAAGATTCGAACACAAGAATCTGTTTATAGATAAATCATACTATTATTTTTTATAAACTATATGTAATTCAATAAGAAGAAAAATATATTTAAGACTAAAGATAATTAAATTGAATTTCTGATAATTATTGCACCTTTTCTGATGAAACATTCCCTTAATATTGTATAATAATTTTTAAAAAGTAGATCAACGTATATATTAAAGGCACTTTATACAAAGACAATTAAAAAAAAGTATTCACTTTGTCATAAAAAATTGTAATGCAAACTTTTAATATAGTTCATACTAGTATTAATAACATTAATTTGTGATCCAAGTGTCGCATACCCATGCATTATATTTAGTATCCCAGATATAAAAGTGCAATTTCCAATAGAAAACTATTCAGTTCTGCAAAGCATTGTACTAACGAGTAAAATTACAAACACATGTTTATTTATGCATGTTTTTTTTCTTCAGGAAAGTTACAATTTTTTGCAATTTTTTTTCCGATACTTAATATAACAAGGTTTTTAAGCATTCTGTACACATGCATGACTGAAGGTAACTCTTTATTAATTTTAATGTGCTTAAAGAGCACTTGCTATAGTGACTGCAACTTAGAGAAAAGTATTAAAACAGTTAATACATGTAGAAATAACTCATTATAATCATTTAGTTAATTATTAGCCCTGATTATGTACTTTATATGTAATTAAATAACTCATAATAATGGATAATCACATTACAATGAATATATCCTGAAAATTATATGTTAATATGAATCATTGCTTTAACTAAAAAATGAAATAGTATTTTCTTTTATTACTTTAGACAATCATTTCTAAAAAAATTTCAAACATTTTTAAAGAATAATTACTAAGTAAATCAGACAGTCAAAGATGGAGAATGTTATTTTATTAGAAACATTTCAAATATCTTTAAATGCTCCATAATATTGTAAAACACATACATATATATAAAGTATTTATATGCAATACATTGTAAAAATAAAATTCATTTTCATTCAGTAACTGTTCCACAGTAAAATAAAATATTCATTCGAATTTTAAGTGTAGGTAGGCAAACTTGATGTAAATATAGTGTTAAAAAAATTCATTTTCATGACAGGATAAATACCATATCAACTCTAATATTTTATGTACAAAAAAGGGGGGGGGGGAGGCGATGGAAAAAAATACACTTTCACCAAAAAATAATTACCTACATTTATCTAAAACTTTCATATTACCGAAAATCTATCTACACAGGCTTCAAGAAACAAACGTTTTTGCAAGTTTAAAATGTACTTCAAAAAAAAAAAAGATAACAACAAATCATCAAATTAAATTTGATCATTTCTAAAAATTGTTGCCTTTTGCGATGGTATCATTCCCCTTAAGAATATTTTATTTTAATTTAAAGAAAGAAATGACATCAATTTTTAACAGTAAGTAATAATTATTAATAATTTAGAAATCAATAATTTGTAAAATGTAAAAATCAAAGAAAAATTTATTTAATTTTTGTAAAAATTCATTTCACAAATTATCATCAAATTGTTTTACTTCAGAATAAATATTTTCTCTTGTCTTTGAATTATGAATTAAAATTATAAACAGACATTTTTTTTATATTATATACACTTAACTGACTCTATTTGATAATAATAGTGAGTTCTTTTTAAGGAAACGATACAATTGTTATTCGATAGTCAAACAGTTTCAAGTTTTTTAAAAGAAGTTGTATTGATCCTATATTCTGTAAGCCATTCTTGCGTAAATTACTAACTTAATTAAGAATTAAAATAACTATTAGCTGCGTAACAAGTGCTAGGATCCAACCTAAATAAATATACCAGCTAACACTATTTGAAGCAGACGAATACCTTAATTAGATAAATAAATCAGAATACAGCAAAAATTATATCAAAGAGTTGTTGAGAGTTTTTCCTAACAAATATTTACACTAGAATAATGCATAAAATACAATGATATCATATATTTTAATTAGATAAATTAAAGCTAAAGAATGTCAACAACTTGCGTATAGGATTCTACCACGGTATTGAAAAGCACGTGCAATTGTTGCCCAATTTGTCACGTGATTACTCGCTTGGTGCCAGTCAGTCGCGAATTTCCCCCATTCCAAGGCTGTAAAATGTAGGAATAGGTGCTGCCAACGAAATTGCGCATTATACGTCCGGCCTGATTTGTTCCTATTATTTATCAGACTTGTTTCCTTCCTGGTCATCTGCGCATATTTCACGCGTTTCCTCTTCGAACATCTGCGCATATTCCGCGCAGCATGTTTATGTCAGGAAGCTCGGCATGAGAACGGAATCACCCGATATTTTCAGTTACTAGTGTTTATAGTTGTAAGTAAATGTGGTAATCAGACAACAGATATGGCGACATCAAGAAGAATCCTGACCTTTCAATAAACAAAACCTATAGCCAATACTGTGTAAATTCATTTTTTAAGCATTCACTTCTTAATATCAGTTCTTGTTAATATGTTACTTACAATGCATGGCTGAATGATGAAATGTATCTTTCTTGCAGGGCTCGTAGTGACATTAAAACAGCTTCAAAATAGGGAGTACTTGAAGAGAGATGAAAATATACTATGCAACTAGACTTTATAAGCAATCAGACTACGATGGCTAGGTCTCCATTATTTACAGCAAAATGCTGTACTGTACTGAACTGAACTTCAAGGAGTACATGTCTGAGAATAATTTTGTCAAAAGTTTTTGTAAGTGCCTGTTATTATTGCATCTTTTGCATATTATTTTTAAAGGTGTTCGCCTAACTAAACGAAAAACACTTTGAAATTACATTCTGCCCATGAAATTTCTTTTATACTTTCTATTCGATTGTATTTTTTATAAAATAATTCATGGTTGCTAAAATTGTTTTATACAAAGCTTTTCATAGAATAATTCAAATACATTGTGTTTCAGATTTTTGTTTTGTGAGATTTCAGTTAAATTGCCTGTCTCGTCATTTGATTTCAGTTTTTATATTTTTGTCTTAAAATTATTGTAATAGGTATTTTTTTTCTAATTTAATATTTTTCCTAATATTTTTATTTTTGTTATGTTTTTCCAATATAAGTTGATATTATGAGAATGATAATGATGCTTAAGGACTTTTTGGGGATTTTGAAAACAAATTTGAGCATTAATTTAGATTATATATATTTTATTTTTTTGTATATCAGTATTTAACCTGCTAGTTTGATATCACGGGGCATCGCGCCAAGTTGTTGTTTATGTTCGCCAAGATTGGAGATAACATTACAGTATGGTTACCTTGATATTTTTTTGGTCTGGCAATGGTGGTTGCCATGGAGATTACATATATTAGAAAATTTTTTTATTGGTTCTGTTCCCGCGGTAATCCTATTAATTTCAGACGATTTTATTTCGATTTCTTTTACAATTTAACCATTTTCATTGCAATCCCGAATCAAAATATATTTCAGTCTTCTGTTTTATTTAATGCTATTTTCGAATATGGATATTTCTAATATCATTGGGCAGAACTAGGATATTTTTTTTAAAGAATGAGTGTTAAATTTTTAATTATTTCTATAAATCGTTTATTGGTAAAAATTTTCTGTACGGTCACCCTTGGCGACTTTTTCAAAAAGTCGCCAAAATGGCGACTTCTACGAACGAGATTTAAAGAAAACAGCGTAGTGAAAATGTTGCCTGCGCAAAAAAATGGCGGCCAAATCACTGAAAATGATAATCACACAGTCTTAGAAGAACATTTACTCTCGTTCATATTAAAATCAAAATTACTCTGACTCACCCACAAATAAACCTGAACAAAAATCTCATTCAATGTCATTCGACTCAAAAAAAAAAACCTTTCTCGCACTCCTTTTGACGTCATGCATTTGTCCTTTCACCTTAGATTTACAACTCCACTTATATCGTTCCTTTCAATCAATTTCATATCCTTACCACATTTACAACACTCATATCTATCCGCAATCAAACCCGCTTTCATACAAAATTCAAACGTTTCCTTCCCTTTTCTAATCCATACAAATACCTTAAATTAACATTCTCATCATACCTCATAACATCATTCTCACAAAACATTCTCACACTTATCTCAGACATTCCCCATGCAACAGACATCACAAACATTTCACGAAAAGACCGCAATAGCTGAAGACTAAAAAAACACAAGTACAACGTGGTCGAACGAAAATTTAAATAATGGCGGCTACATTCTGTTCTCCAATATGGTTACTGTAATTACTTGTCGGGTCGGATGGGG
The DNA here is from genome assembly GCA_019973975.1 of Trichonephila clavata. Classification (NCBI taxonomy): domain Eukaryota; kingdom Metazoa; phylum Arthropoda; class Arachnida; order Araneae; family Nephilidae; genus Trichonephila; species Trichonephila clavata. The sequence goes on along the minus strand of BMAO01029876.1, from coordinate 14,809 downwards.
GTTGCCATATAAAAAGATTTATCGCCAATTTAAAAAAATCGCGCCAAGGGTGACCGTACTGTAAATTTGTTCCCGTTTATTTTCAATTTGTTTTACTTTTTTAAAATGTTTTTTTTTTCGTTTCTTGTTCGATGAAATTCGTTGAAGAAATTTGCAGTTTTTGGAACACAGCAAGCTTTCAGTACTTTTTAGTTGTTATTCATTATCAATTTTAATTTATATTATGTAATTATTTTATTAATAATATAAAAATACTATAATTATAATGTGTAATAATCATATAATATACGTCATTTGTAATAATTGTTTTTTTATAAATATTATTACATATGTGTTATTTATTTATAATTATTATTATTTTATTTATTTCTAAGTATTATGTTATTTACAATTATTATTTTGATCTTTTTTATAATTATGTTAAATGAGTATTCTTATATCTGTACGATTCTTATTATATTACAATAGGATGATTATTCTTTTTCATAAAATCTATTAAACTATGTAACGTGATTATTATTATATAAAATAATAAAAAGTAATACCATATGAATATCTAATAATTATTACTATTTAGTATTATATGAATATTATTTATAATAATTTTTATAATTTGATATTGCCAAGATTATTGTATACTGCATAATATTACGATTAGTAAATATGATTTTTTTTATAATATTGATATTAATTATTTATTGATCTTGGTTAGTCTCAATCTATTCCTAAATTCTTCATTTGAAATCGATTTTAATGTTTTTCAAAACAGTTCTTTAAAATTATTTTCCTGACTAGTCTTACCGCTAGGCCGCCATCTTGAATTTCATTCCAACGGCATGCTCTACCTGGCATGATAAAGAATCACGCCAAACAGCGTTTGATGCCTTGCCCCATGATATCAAACTAGTTCCAATAACTTACCAAGTTGGTTGACGTTGGCAGCGACACATGCCTGATTTAACATGTGTCGTTATGCGCTGAATTGGCAACCAAGTGCTTCCTTTCATATAATGTTGCCAATACAGTTGTGATTATCTGTATCCTGTCTTAAGATGTAATGAACCATAAAATAAAATTTTGTGTTTCAATAAAAAATTTGTCACCATCAATTTGATATCTTCCGTATAACTTGTAGCTAAGTAAAAGCAAAATGTGTTGTTTTTTTTTTGTCTACATATGTATCTAACATCCATACATTTCATTTTCATATTATTGTTCATTTCAAAGAAGTATTGTCTGTTTTTTTCCTTTCTCCATATGAAAATCTCATGTACTGTCTTTTTTTCCCAAATGAATGCACAAAACTTTTTAAAATACTACTGAGTTTTGAAACCTTTCGAACAATTTGATTGATAAATTCTCAAGGGGAAGAATAAGCATTTGCTATATTTTTTTGGAACTCAGCTAATGAATGATTTTCTTTGCTTTGACGGTGTATAACGAGTAATTATTGGAATTCTTTTTCCAGCCATGTTCAGAATATCAAACTAAAATGAAGAAAATAGTACAAGCGAGAACACAATTGTATATTTTTAACAATATAAAAGACTAAGTGAATTTCTTACCCTTTTACCCTCAGTGGTATTCTCTTGTGTCCCCACGTCCTTGAAATAGTCTTTGCTCATCTTTAGTATTGATCAGTCGTACTGGTAACTTTGTTTCTTGTAGCTCAAAAATGTCAAAACATAATTGTTTGCACATCAAATAAAAAGATTCAAATCTTCAGGAAGTGGATAAAGGTGTCAAGAAAAAGGATATTGTGTTTTAAAATTTGATATTCCTCTGAACAGCTTACCAACTATTATGAAACATGAAGATAAGTTACTAAATTATGATTCATCGAATTCTGGTTCTAAATGTTTAAGAAAATGTTTCTATAAGGATTTTGACAAGGCAGTTTTGAAAAGGATACACATAACGCGAGGTAAGAAAGTTCTGATCTCTAGACCTTTCATAAAACAAAGCTCTTCAATTTGCGAAGGTATTGGGATACAACTAATTTCTTGGAAGCAATGGATGGCTAGAAAATTTAAGAAAAGACACTGAAAAATATCCTCAAACAGATTTCTGGTGCATTGCAAAATGTGAGGTGCATTATGAAACAGCATTTTTCCAAACAAAAGAACTCAAACAAAATTAACAGTTTGTATGAGTAATTAAATTTAAGGACTCATGTCATAATGTATGTTTAGAATTTTTAGATGCATTTAAAGTTGCTTGTATGCTTTAAATTAGAAAATTTCCTTAAAATTCATTAATTTTAATATAAAATTATCTTCTTAATGTTGGAAGTACAGAATATTCCTCAACATTCTTTTTTCTTGCAGTTTTTCTTTTTAATTGGTGACATATATAAAATAAGTAAATATTAATTTACAAAAAGGTCTAAATAATTACCATCTTTTAATATATAGTATTTATAAATTTAAAATTTGTTTCATGTGGTTTATATAAAGTATAATGAAAAAGTAACCTATATATTAAAATTTTTTGATGTAGCGAGAATTTTTTTCTGTATTTAGCGTCTTTGTTAAATAGTGGTCTGACTGTATAAAGTAAGTCATCTGCATGTCAGTGACATTACTAACAATAAAAATATCAAAGTAATTTTACTGTCCATCTTAGCAAAAATAAACAACAATCCAATATCTAATTAGCACCATATAACGAACAATTTACCACCAAATATTTTTATACATGGACATTTTTCAGCTGACAAAGATTTACAAAAGTCAGTGTTGTAGCATTAAGCATTTTTCTTTCTTTTTTATTAACTGACTTCAAGTCATTAAGCTTCTCAGGTGTTGTATCTATATGAACAAAAACAGGATAACAGCAAATTGAATTTAGGCTCAATTTTCTTAAATTCCTGAAATGTTCCATCTTTTCTTAAATTTCTGAAGAAAAAAACCTTGTTCTCCAAACTCTGCAGATCTCTTAGTTGTATCACTTTCAGGTACTTTTGTTTTTTGAATAGCGAAAAATAAAAGATGGATCACTCATTGTGCATGGGACAGAAACCTATTTAAACCCATTAAATGCTGTTTAAAGCTGATATCCTGACTATATTTGCAGGCTGCCAGTTGCCCACCCACAGCTTAGAAGTTAGCTTTGAAAATTTAGTTTGATGCTTAAGATCCCAGATTTCTCAGAAGTCTCAGATTTATTATGAAGTACTGTGAAGCCAGTAGGGACATAATATAGTTCTCATGCAGTTTTAAGTATGTCCAATGAAATGAGTTTTTTAATGAAATTCATTTTGCATTGCAAAATGCTTTTCAATAGTACATTATAGAATAGCAAAGAATTTCAAAAGAGGTCATTGTTTTTATGAAATTTGGAGCCTGTAATGTTAGTCCCTCTAATTATATATTCTAATCGTGGCATATGTTTTTTCATAATTTCTGTATTGATATTCATGGTTATTTTTTTCCAGAGGAATAGGAGAATTTAGACAATTGGGGAAATCAAAAATGAATTAAGCCAGCAAAAAGACGAAAATCAGAGCCGTAGAAAAATTCCAATATAATTAAGAGAAAACTTTTTAGAGATGAAGAGAAACTACATAAAAATAGTGTTTTATCAAACTTTTCCTGTGTTTATACATGGACGTTTTTTAATAATGCTTTTAAGCGGAAATTGAAAAGAATCAGGAATTTTTTTAGAATTTATAGAGCATCAGTCTTCAATCCATTTATCTACCATTTTCTCCCACAGATACGACAGTACATTATTAGCTATGGAAAGCTAATGATTAGCTCATCATTAGTTTTTCCACCTATAATATTTGCTACTACACTTTATTCTGCTTAAGCTATTCTAGTGAATGAATCAAAGGTATTTTAAGCAAGATATTTTAGAATTAATATTTTTAAGTGTTTTCCCTTGATAGACACAAACTTTACAATGCTGCTGGTTCTTCTTTCCATAAAAAGGAGCAATTATAGAAAAACTACACTTTTAATTACTGTTTTCAAAATGTTCTCAAATATTTTATCATGACGATTATAAAAATATGCTGATAATATTATAGGTAATTACAAGTGTTACAATCTATTGCAATTTTAAGAGGTAAAATTAATTGTTAAAACAGGCTTATTTAAGTTTTGAATTATTGTACTTATTATAATAATGCTAATAAATTATTTAGAATTAAATCTATGCTCATCCTTTTAAACTGTTTCAAATTATGAGGTTTTGTCTTCAAAAATAGTACATTAAACATTCATTTATATGGAATTACAAATTTTGTTACATAATGAAAAATTACTAAATTAACAATCATTCTCAGAATCAAGCATGGTTATTCTAATGCAGGAAATGGGAGTTGGTACTTTTTTCTTGAAAAGAGATGTGGCAAATAAATAATTCTGAAAATGAAATTATTTTTGTGAAATTTTAAATGAATATTTATCTAGGAAAACTCAAAATGCTTATGAATGCATGAATGGTATACTAAGTATGACAAAGAAGATATTTTCTGAAATACGAAAATTGGTGCCTATGATTTTATTTTGTTTAACTATATGTTGTAATTGTTCTATATGTTTTGTCAGAATTTAAATGTTTTTAATTCTGGCTATTTTTATATTTTTTTTTAGGAGTAGGAAAATGTAGACTCCCTAAGAAGCCAGAAATTAAACCTATTAAAGGAAAAGAATCAGGTGCAGAATAAATTTGAGATGTATGAGAAGAAAAAAAACTTTTTTGATTACAAGAACATGAACTACATGGATTGATTTCATACAGTTTTCTATGTTTTATAGAGAAATTTATTACTAATGCTTTTAAGCAGTTTATTCAAATGAATATTAGGGATAAATTTTTTAATTTTTTTTAAGGCACATTAGCTCTTAAGGTATGCAGTTGAAGAAAATGTATCTGTGTAATTAAAAAGATCTTTGACGGAATACTAATAACTTTTGTTAAAAATTTTGTGGTTCGTTACCAAATGTTTTATTACTTTGAAGAGTTAGTACATCAAACCAATCATTAACCAATTATAAAAAGTCATAGCTTACTATTTGTCATATATTTCAAGCTAATTCTTTTATGTAACATATGTTGTTACATGTCCCTTTTCCTTTCAATGAGAAATTATTAAATTTCCATTGAGGGTACATACATTTTAGGTTCTGTTTAAACAGTAGTGGAAAATATAAACAATCTAAAATTTTCTGTGTACATTTAATTTTGTTATCATTCATTAAAGATAATTTAGAATTTTTTCAGCAAACTCAAAAAAAAAAAAAAATTGCTGATTACTTTTATTTTATTTGAAGTTTTGATATTCAGCTGAATTTCATTTTGTGCATTAATATTCAGAAACAGCCAGATTTCGGTACTGCATTCCAAAGAAAGACATATTTCTTCTTATATCAAATAATATAATTATAAAGTGCTTTTCGCAAAGAGATTGCAAACTGGCCTCTTCTCATCACTTAAAATTAAATAAGGAAACTTCATCTCATTGGAGATAAGATTTTGAATTCTACAAAATAGCAAGATGGCTATTCCGCAAAATGATATCTTAAAACATCGCTTAGATAATCAGCGTAAAGAAAAGTATCATGTTTGTGAAATATGCAACAAGGCTTTTACTCGAGTTAGCAATTTAAAGGTACATTTACGTGTTCATACGAAAGAAAAGCCTTATGTTTGCGAATTATGCAACAAGGGTTTCCCTGTAAGAAGCAATTTAAATGCACATTTACGTATTCATACCCAGGAAAAGCCTTATGTTTGCAAAATATGCCACAAGGCTTTTTCTCGAAATTGGGATTTAAATTCACATTTACGAATACATACCAAGGAAAAGCTACACTTTTGTGAAATATGCAACAAGGCTTTCTCCCATAGTAATTCCTTAAATCTACATTTACGTATTCATACCAAGGAAAAGCCTTATGTTTGCGAAATATGCAACAAGGCTTTCTCTGAAAGAGGCAGTTTAAATGTACATTTACGTATTCATACAAAAGAAAAGCCTCATGTTTGTAAAATATGTAAGAAGACCTTCTCTGTAAGAAGTAGTTTAAATACTCATTTACGTGTCCACTCTAAGGAAAAGCCTTATGTTTGTGAAATATGCAACAAGGCTTTCTCTTTAAGTGGTACTTTAAACAGACATATGCGTATTCATACAAAGGAAAAGCCTTATGTTTGCAAAATATGCAACAAGGCTTTTTCTGTAAGAGGCAATTTAAATACTCATTTGCGTACTCACACAAAGGAAAAGCCTTATGTTTGTGAAATATGCAACAAGGCTTACTCTCATAGTTGTGCCTTAAAAGCACATTTACGTAGGCATACCAAAGAATAGTCTGTAGTTTGTGAAATGTACAGCAAGGCTTTCTGCCATAGGTGTAGCTTAAGTGTACATTTATGTATTTATACCAAGCAAAAGCCTCATGTTAATTCAAACTGTAATAAGGCTGTCACTGTTGTAATTGAAGAACACACATTTACACATTCTTGTTAAAAAATTAGTTTTATAGTGTATATATATGTAACAACTAATTTTTGAGAATTCAATGTTAATGATTTTCTCCCGCAAATCGTAATGCTATATACAGATGAAATTTCAAGATTGTTTTTGCAGAAAGCCATGAAAAATTGTTTTCATATATGCAAATACTTTCAAGAATCAGCATTGTTATAATTTTGAATTCTCTTGTTTTGACATAAGTGAAATGTAACATTGACAAAAAGGGGAAAAAATGAAGCATTCTGTTAAGGATTCTTCCTTTTTTACTACATTATACCTTAGTGTTATTCCCTAAGAGCAGGGCAGATTAAGTGGCTGCCAGAAGGAGTACTATGGGGTAGAAAACAAGTTCAACAACATGGCCATATTATACATAGAACAAGACGTTTTGTACAAAATAAACTGTTAGACATTAAAATAACAGTACAATGAAGAAAAATAAATGCAAAAAAAAAATATTTATTATATGTAAACAGTATGGTATGGTGAAGAGACAAAATGATTATAAATTTGTAAGCAATTTGGGGTTTACAGGCATGTGAAATTAGTAGAAATAGCTGCCATCCCTGTCAGCTGTAATGGCCCTTACCCAGTTCACCCTGGAGTCAAACTGGGCTTGGATGACAGAAACGGGCAACTCATGCCATTATGCTTCAAGTCTGTAATACACATCATCAACTATACAGATGTAGAGGAGTCTATCGGGTCAGTCTCAGCCACCCATAACCATAGGATTTTAATGGGTAACAGATTTGGAAACTGTGCACAATAGAATGCGCTGTGTTTCGAGGAAGGTCAGACCATGGCATGCAATATGTGGTCTTGCATCATGTTGTTAGAAAATGGCTTTTGGAAGGTCCCAGTGATAGGACACAACCACTGGCTATAAGACCTATCTGCGTTCAAATTATGGTTGATCCAAATTAGAGATGTGTGTGTCTTCTACCCAATGGCTGTCCAAGCCAGTTCACCCAGTATAAGGTTCCTATGCTGATATCAAATCAAAGCAGGAGGCCTCCATGGAGTCTCCAGACCCATACATGACCATCAGAATACTGCATGTAGAACCGGGACTTGTCTAAAAAGATGACAATGTTCCACTCCTGTATCCAACTATGTCGTTCTGCACACCAGAGTCACCGCCACCGCCTCTCTCTATGTTGCATTGTCTGGGGAAGCTGCAGTGATGGTTACCTTTCTGAGAGCCCATGCTACTTCAAATGTTGCACCGTACAAGTGCGTACTGCGTATGCTCCGAACATGCCTTACTTCCTTTGATGTGGTTGTATGGTTTTGCAGTATCGACCTCACAGTACGTCTGTTATCTCATGTGTTATCCATGGGAGTATTTGGAGATCCAGAATGCTCTTCTTTATGACCTTCAGCAACTCATTGATTTTATATTCGCTTGAAAGTTGTTGGATTTTGACCAGTACGATGGGCGATTTCACAGAATGATAATCCACACTCTTTATAGGCAATGATCCTACCTCTACCGAATTCTGACACCTGCTGCTGGTATGCATTTCTTATTATTCAAGAGATAACATGATATTCTGAGCAAACTTTGACCTTACGAAATGCTTACCAAATGAGAAATCTACTGCACAACTTTCCTGTTATGCAGTTCTTCATGTGTGGTTTCTCTCTTGCAACATCAAAATGCTATGAAAAACTAATCATTTGCCAATCCCAATCTCTTCTTCTTTTCATGTGTTTTGACGTTCGCCTGATCCTCCCTTTCTGATGTTGCAATTTTAATGGCTAGCAGTGTAGACACAGCAAAAATAATTCATGAATTTGCCTAAGAGAAATCAAGAAATAAAGTTGTATAGCAAAACTGTAAGCTCTTTGCCAAAATTTTTAAATCTATTAAAGATTTTTAAATTTTTTTTTTATTTTTCTATATATATATATATATTTTTTTTAGCCTTTTAGTTTTAGCTATACATTTTATTTTGAGAATTTAAGGCCAACAATTCTTTTCACTATTTTAGTTTTTTCGAATGTTGAGCTCATGGGTCTCAATCTTTTACCGCCACAACCTTTAACAAACTTAATTTTGCCTCTGCCTAAGGGTTAAAAATACTTTGTTTGACATTCCTGTTTTAATTTTCACAAATAGAAAGGAGTACTACTTTAGGTATTTCAGAATCATGTGTAAATTTCTAACTAAAATTATATTTTGATTCTTATATGTGTGTAATGCTTTGATTGTGCAATTATTTATACTTCTGCTTGATTCTAGAACTTGAATTGCAATTATACTTTATATATGTGATTATCACCTGTAATACAGAAAATATTACCAAATTTTTTTATAAATTTATAAATTTACAATATTTTATTTTTTATACAAACTTAATAAAAATACCTTTCTATGCGTATCCAATTCATTAAGATACATCAAAGCATTCTATTCAAAAAATTGTTTTTTGTTTCCATGAATTATTCAGCTAAATGTGATGCGAAATACTTTTTTTGTTGTTGGTCTTAATGGATTGTATTTTTATATTTAAATTGAAAAATTATTAAAATACATTGTTTCATAAATACGTTTTTAAATTATTACAACAAGAAATACAATTCACGTGACACAAGAAATAAAATTAGATTTAATTAATGAACATTGAATATTTAAGAATAAAGCAATTAGATAAATGCTTCCAATATCAGGTCATTTTAATTAATCTATAATCCAATAAATTATCTTTGAAGGAATTATTATAATCTTACCAAATGTTTTGACTAGGATGATATGTAACTAATGTCTCTTGTGTTAGTAATACTTTAAATTTAATAATTTTTTTAGTTCTTGTTATAAGGTGCTCCTTTCCTTCTGATTTTCATTAGTAATGCTTTAGCCAATTGCTATTTTGAGAAATGTATTTTTCTGCATTTGACACCCACTAATAAAGGAAATTTGTAAATAAAAAAAAATTCCATGTGTCATTAAATGTATGTACTCAAACACTGAACTTCCTCAAAATTTCCATGAAGCTTTGAACATGTTTTATAGAGTAGTGATATATATGCTATGGCACTAACTTTTCAGGGCTTTTTAATAAATTAAAACGGGAATGAAGTATCGAATATTTTAACTTAGTCCATTTCAAACTTGATGAGAAATTACTTAATTACATTCGATACATATATATTTCAGAAAAAAAAACTCTTTATGCAATTTAAAAGTTTGGTAGACAGTTAATATGTATTTGAAAAATAAAAGATTAAGGAATTTTTCAAATAGTTCTTTATTTCAATTCCTGAAGTGTGGAAATATTTCCAGTATGCTTGACCTTTCCTATGACGTTTAGATCCAAAAGACAAATCCTTTAACCTGATAATGATGTGCAAAAAATTCACATCCCAAGACATATGTGAAATCATAATTATATGTATAATATTGAATTGAGAAGTGTAAAAATTTAATACCTACTTTCTAATAGAAGAATGCGCTTATATAATGAAACCGAAACCACATTTAAAATATAAGCAGCGTTAAAAATTATGTTCTAAGTAACTGTTTTTGAGGAAAGCACAAAACTCAAAGCTGATATATTAAACACAAAATATCCTGTATTTCATTGATTGTCCTACTTAATAAAAAAAAATTATTATATTACCGCGCTTTTATTAGCTTCACCTGTATGTAACGGAATCTTTGAACTCTATTTTTACCCTCATCTAATGTCATTTTAATTCGAAATTTTGCACACTTGTCAAGGACTGATGACAATACAAGAATTTAATAATTTTGTTCCATCGTACTGAACAGTATCACTTTGCTTAACAATTTCCCATTTGCAGATTAGGCGAGTAAGGGATTGTATTAACCATGAGCAATTTCGCTTTAGGTTTGTAACAAGCAAAAAAGTGTTCCTTATATGTCTGAAAAAAAGGGAGGATGCATCAGCAATTTCTTATAAAAAATCTAAACAATTGCCCAGTTTTTCTGAAAATTGAAAAGAAAAAGACCCAAGTATGTGGAAAATTATTTTTCTCTGATTGCTTGTGTGTGAAACCCAGACAAAAAGTCTGTTTTTCTAAATTCTCATGTAGGATTTGTGTTATGAAACATCATTCATTGCTTCATTTTACCAAAACAGCTGAGAACTGATTCAGAGGTCACCGGATTAAATAATTCCTCACAAATGTGTACTTTTATGTCTAGTGCAGATGCAAGTTTCAGAAAGAATATTGAGCCCTTTTTTTGATAAAAAATATCATTTACTTTTTGCACCTTCTTCCACAGTAAATATTTTAAACTTAGGTCTTCCAGATTTCCTTCAATTGGCTAATCCTGCATTTTGCAAACCAGGCCGTATCGATGAATTGATATGGCCTGGAATGCCAATGGGTATTCCATGTTCTAAAAAAGGACGGATTTAAGATTAACTCATCAATGAATAAATGATAGTTTAAAAAAGCACGCTTTTATTGTAGATCGAAGTAAAACATAATTCTTAATATAAGAATAAAAAGATTAACGAGAGAAAATTAATGTCATTGTGGTAAAAACGTGGGGGCTCGATATCAATTGTTATAATTTCTTACTAGTCCTATTCTGAAAAGCAGAGTTAGTGTAAAAATATAGCACAAAGGACCCCTCGCTTTTACCACAGTGACATTAATTTTCTCATTATTTTATTCTTATATTAAAAATTGTTTTTTTACTTTTTAGTTCGATCAACTCTATAATTTTTTTTTTTTTAAACTATAATTTATCTACCTAGATTTGGTCAAATGCTGGCAATAAGCATGGGTTGCGATGTATCTTTCTTCAAAACAATGCAGGCATATTACGCTTTGTATAAAGTGGATCCTGTAACCAATTCTAACCTGCTTTTTGTGTACTAAATTTAAAACCGGGATTGAAAAGAATGAAGTACTTAACATCAAGGACACAAGTGTAAGTTCTGGTAAGAATAGTGAAAAGGAACTCATTAGTATTCAAAGATGTTACAGTTTTTGTGGGATATGGAGCAACAAAGGCTATTATCCCCTTAAAGACTAAAGAAGAATTTACAAGTTAGTATATATCAAAATATTTCATTTTCTGAACAAAAAGTCTAAATGTTGATCCGTTTGACATAGCTTTTTCCAATAACTCTTTGAAAGTAACGTTGCAATGTGAATCCCTTTTGAGAAAATACTTTAGATAATTTCAAGGATGAGAGTATATTTACTGCAGTTTAACAAGATATGGTCCAAGTTATTTAAGCAATTACAAGAGCTACAATTTGCGTTGTCTAATAAATTGAATTTTTGAAGAAGTCCTGATGTGATTTTAATAAACATTTGAGTGCTTAGAATTTCTTCTCTTCTATTTTTTGTCCACTTAGAGATGATGCCAATGTTTGGAATGTTGCCCAAATTTTCAAAATACTTGCTTGGATAGAAGTTGTCGTTTGCTTCTTTAAATCTCTCTTGGTATATTTTTTTACTGATGCAGTCCAGTCGATATAAACATTAGACTCTGTGACAGATCTTGCGAGATAATCCGCCTGTTCATTCCACAATATATTTGTGTGTCCAGGAGTACACAAAATAGAATCAACTGATTGTTATAATGTGATAGTATGTAAATCTTACAAGCTAATTTATGGATAACGCTATGTGACTTGATCGAGTAATTTTGAAGAGCAGAGAGACTATCAGATAAAATTAGCAGATTCTTCTTTGAAATATAGACAGATCATCTAAAGCTTGGCAGATAGCTAGAGCTTCAACTGTAAAAATAGAGTTATTGTGATTTATTCTATAAGCAAAAGAGGAGAATTTTCCGTAATATCTGCAATAAATGTAGTTTGCTCATTCTTCGAAGCATCAGTAACTATTTTATAAAACTCCTGGAAATCATGAGCAACTTTTTCATCAAATAAACCCCTTATAATTTGAATTGGTAAGTTTGTATCCTGAAATTTAAAGTTATTGAGATATATTTTACGTGTGAAAGCTGTTATTCTGGGGATTGGAATAATTTGACCACTATCTACATTCAAATTATTAATATTATTTTTATCTTCTTCCTAATATTTAGATTCATAGACTCAGGGTTATTGCTATATAATGGAGAAAAAGCTTGATTAGAAATTTGAGAAAGAAAAAAACTTATTTGCCAACTTTCGTCTTTTATTCGATAGAATTTCTTGTACAGCCAATTTTAAAAGCACTATATTTGGTGTCCATTGTGGAAGTCCTACTGCATTTCGGAGGGCTTTGATTTGAATGACTTTAAAAGGTTTCGGTTGACTATCACACCATTTATTTATTATATGACTAAGTAGTGGAAAATACTGTGCATATGCTATTATTGGCTATTTTGATCAGATCTGCTGCTCTTGGTCCATGATGCTTGTATGCCATAGCCTTATATAAGACTATTAATTTTTTTAATGTTTAGCTATTTAATTTATTTCTTAATGAGACATTCTGGCTCCGTTTGGAAAATGAACTCCTAAATATTTGATAGAGGATTGCCAAGGGAGTGAATGCCCCTCCAATAAAATATTTGGGAACGTATTAATTTTTATTGGATAACTCAGCTATTGTACTTTTATCTGCACTTAGAGTAAGCTTCCAATATTTGCACCATTGAGATATTCTTTCCAGCGTTTTTTGCAAATGTAATCAAGAGAATAGTGTGAGTAGTAAATAAAAACGTCACCATAAACTGAGCATTCGATGTCATATTCCAAAGTTTCAAAAAAAATCATGCATATAAATAGTATATAAAATTGGGGAAAGAACACTACCTTGAGAAAATATCCTTTTGGTGGAAAGATAACCTCTCCATTTGATTTGAAAAGTTCGATTTGTGAGAAATTTATTTATCCAAACAGCTGTTTTTCCTGTTATACCGTTTTGTAGACATTTTTTGAGAAGACCATCCACACATAAACTGAATCGTATGCACTTTTTATATCCAAACTTATTCCTACAAAATATTTCTTTTGTAATTTTGCATCCACTATTGCATTATGAATAAGATAGGTAGCACTTCTGCTATCTTTAAAAGGGACGAAACCGTAATGTTGAGGATGAAGTTTTCGTTCTGTAGTTAGAAAGTATGATAATCTATTGGTTAGAACTTTTTCAAAGGTTTTTGAAAAGATGGAAGTCATGCTATTGGATGAGATTTGAGTTTTGTCTTTACCATGGCTTGGGAATCGGGAGGATGACTGCATGCTTCCAAGAGTTTGGAACGATTGCATTAACAAATAAATTTTGAAAATATCTTAAAATTACTTCACAACCACTATGATCAAGCCTTTTAAGAAAAGATGCTGTGATATGATCAGCTCCAGGAGTTGAATTTTTGGAAAGTTTTATTGCTCTATGGAGCTAAAAAATATGAAAAAGTTTATTAAGTATGTTATCCTCTTTGTGTAAAAAGTCCAAAGGAATTTACTCATGAATAAGCGTTTTTAGATGCAAAAAAGTCCGCAAAAATATTTGCCTGAATTTGAGGTTGAGTAATGAAACTATTATTGACTTGAAGAATATTATACTCGAGATCTATATTATTATTATAAGAGTGTTTTTTGAGAATATTAAAAAATATCTTTGGATTAGAAACATTGTTACAAATTTTATCCCAGTAAAATCTTTTGGCATTTTTTTATATGAAATCTAAGCTTACTGGCATATTGCTTGTATTTGATCCATAATTTGGGGAGAGATGCTACGTATAGCCTTTATTCTGAAAGTTTTTTTTTTTTGTTTATAAAAATTATGACAAGTGCCATTCCACCATGGAGGGAAAGATTTGTTAGAGATTTTAACTTCTCTAATATTATCATGAATATTTTTCGAAATGGTTTCTGTGAGATTATCTGTATTTTCTTCAGGGTTGCTTAATATAATCTGTACTTCTTTCTTCACCAATTGCGAGTTCATTCTTCTTAAAGAGTTTTTATTAGGCTTGAGTAGTGAAAACTCACTTATGATTGGACTATGATCACTATCAAAGAAACAAGCTGAAACATAACAGCTAGTATACCCAGAGCGATTTGAGGAGCAATTGTAAGATCGATTAAAGAAGATTTACCCGCGGAATTTCTATAAGTAGGAGCAGTTGTGTTAAGAAGTATTGAATTTGAATCTGTCAACCAATAAACAAAAATATTACTGTATCTAGAAATGTGATATGATCCCTACATCAGGTCATGAAGCTTAAAATCGCCAAAAATGGACATTTTAATGAATCAAAGAAGGATTTTATTAAGGTAATATTAGTCCATGTGGTGCGTAGATATTTATAACATAAAAAGAAATATCTTTGATATTTATTTGGTATATTAAATCTGTCTCCACTTG
>BMAO01029875.1:0-56822 GCA_019973975.1 Trichonephila clavata | reverse complement strand
CGCTTGGTTTTCACCAGGCTTATGTTCAGGAAGTTTGTCAGAGACGCTTATATACAAGCTATTCTCCAGACTGTGGTTCTTTGTTACTCTTATATTGAAACCACCTTTGTCATTTCTATTGTAGCAGTGCTTGTCATTTCTACTACATAAACTAAAAGTTAAACTTGGTGTTCGATGGTATTTTTCTATCTTATAATCACAGTTAGTACATATGCCACCTGTTGGAATGTATTCACCATCCATGTGAACATGTAATAGTGTAATGTCAGTTTTTACCTGTTTTTCCTTTAATACGTTACTAATAATTTCAGCAATAACAGATCCATCACTAGAATTTAAAGCATTGAATATCTCACCTTCTACACTATTATATTCAATATATGCGCAACCTTTGTTTCCGCTGCCGGAAGGAAATTTACATATACGTCCACAGAGTAAATTCAAAATGCGCGTATCTATTTTGCTTTTCTGACTACTTGAAAGCGAGCTGCAGTCTATATCTTTTCCTTGTCGTTTTATAGAGTTAATAATATTTTCAATTTCCTTTTTTCTTTCATCTTGATCTAACTTCGAAAAATCTGAATTCCAGTACTCTTTTCCATTCAACCACTGTGGATTACCTATAATATACTTGTTGGGACATATACCATCTTGAATACTACTTGACATTCTTCTTGATTTAAAACATGTGCAAAATATTCCGTTTCTTGCTCGCTACACTTTTCAATCGAATTTCACATACCTGATTTTTTTTCTCACTCTCTTTATCTTTACACACTTTACTTCCAATAACACTAAAGCTTATCGTATCACCAGCTTCAAGTGCAAATGGTAATGTAATGTCATTTCTCCCAGGCCCAATTGCAAAATCTGCGTACTGCTTAGGACAAAAATTAACCTTACTAGGCACTATATCAATCTCTGTTACTCTTATTCTATCTGAGATATTAACACCAGAATCAACCCACTTCTGCTCTGTTGACACTATATCTAGTTTTTTACGCAAATCTGATAAATTTTCTGGCTTAATACAGTGATCACTGCAACCGGACAGTAAAAAAGCGTGACTATTAACAAAAACTTATGCATAACCCATCCGAAACTTTCTTTCTGAACATTTAGGCATTTATTGACCACTTCAAGAATCACCCTCTAGTAGCTTTCATAGTTTCGCTAGAGCCCCCGCCCCTTTGTCAGCTCCTCCACCAGCACCACCTCTTGCCTTCTTGACAGCCGCAGCAGCAGCTTGACCAACACCTCCAGCAGCAGCTTTTGCAGTAGATAAAGCTTTGCCCACCATTTGTCCAGGTGTATGACCTGAGCCAAGTGCTGCTCTATGGTTACCAGCAAGTTCGGCAGCCATGTTAGGAAGAATGTTTAAAAAGTGGTAAAAGAGGAATAACACTAGACACAACTTTAATAACTCTCCGATGAGAGAGCTGCCAAACTCCATGTATGTAAAGTCGAATAGACCAAGTATGCTGCTCTTTTTAAAGCTATAATTTTGCATCATACATGCAAGAATAGTTTCATTTTTATCACATTCACCATCCTTCAATTTGAACCACTGTTTTTTCTTACTGTCTGAGGTTCCTGGTTGATTCTTTTCATATAGCTTATCCGATTCAAATTTCAAATTTTTAAAATATATTTATCACATGCTATGAACATAAAGGACAAAAACGCAAAAAGGATAACCGGGTATAAGCTATATGTAATCAACTCTTTCACCCAGCTGTCAAAATATCCTTTGGTGTGTTGGAATAAAACCATAGGAATGAACAAAGGTGATAAAATGATGATTACACTTAAAGCAACTAGAGATAAAATAAATACGTAGCACAGCCACAAAATAACCATCATCATCAGAATGGCCATAAATATAGCAACAAGAGCTATTAAAATCTGTCCACCAGCAAAAATAATACCGATTACCGAACCTGCAACTAACAAGACAGGAGCAGCACCAAGCAAGACTGCTAACGTTGCAACACCTCCAGTACCAATTTTGCCACCAATTCCATCTAAAGGGGCACCTAAATAAAATAAAATTCTACAATCAAGCCTATCCCAAGGTGCAAGATAACTGTAAGATACCTTCTTTCCTGCACGAGTATATTCATAATCTGTACCTGCTTTATAGTTACATATGCCTTTACTTTCAGATGACGCTTTTAGCACTATCTCTGACAAACCATTTGAGAAACGAGTTAATTCTCCATAATAATGAGACATGGTACTGCCTGTTGTGAAGTAAATCACTAAAGCGAATTTTATGATCAACATATACATTTCTTGAGGCCTCTGAACTCCACCAGACATGGCTTTTATAGAGAACAGTATTAAAGCTAAAACTAAAACAGCAGTTACAGTGTTTTTTCAGCCTTTTCTGTGCTACAGATATAAAACTCTCACCATTTGGTGCACCTTTACCTGCAACTAAATTATCTAACGATTCCTTAATGCATTGCACTATCATAGAAGTTACGGGAATAGGAGCTAATGATTTACTCCCTGCCTGATTGTAACAAGCTTCAGAGACATACGAGCTAAAACAGCCTTTATTGTCGTAACCTACAAAAATTTTTCCTTCTTTTTCCCTATTTCTTATATTAGTTTTATAGTCATCATTATTACCAATAGGAACTTTTTCCTCTCCTGTACCATCTTTATTTTTGAATATCATCACAGATTTTTCACACATAGGAGCAAGTGGGTCAGGTGGTAATTCCGTGCACCCCATATCAACCCCTTGCGGCCAAGGAGTCATTTCGATACCAAGCATGCTAACACTGGCTAACTCCACACATAATCTGCCCGTTTTTCTCACTGCTTTGAATGTAGCTCCATGTATGGGTTCGCTCTGTCCTGCTTTGAGAACTCTACATTCCAGACCACCATCAACCTTCGAGGACCATGACCCATCTACGTATCCAGTGTCTTTCTCCCTGACATCAAAGTCTATGTATCCAGGTTTTCCTCTGGAATTAAAATCTACCTTATTAAAAAGATTACCAAAAGTTAAAGGGTTTCGATGACATACTTCTATATATTCACTGTATTGCACACCATTTTTTGGCCAGTAATAACTCTTTGTACTCTCCTGAACGTTAGAATTTAAGGCTTCTTTTTCTGCTCTTTTCCCGTCATAATCTTTTTTGTTCACGTCTTCCCGAGCTTTATTTTGCAAACAAGAAAAATATTCCTCTTCTGTTTGGTAATTTTCATTGGTGCAGCCACTATAACCTGTGTCTTCTAATTTAAAATTTTTGTATTTTCCATCATGATCACGTGCAACTGGGTGTTTAACAAAACTATGTTCACAAACAACAAGCCCTCCTATCGCTTTCCAGACTCCAACAATTGCAGCTATCATTCCAACAATAACAAGAGCGGTAAACAAACCAGCAGAAGAAACGATCAAAACAATGCCAGTAAATATTGCGCCAACAGCAATCGCTATTCCAGCAAGTGCTGCACCTGTCTTAAACGCTCCACAGTCAGGATTAGAGGCACGACTGAAACTGCCAGTAGAATTAAATCTGCTAACAAATTCTGTCTTGTCAGTACCACTTACTCCATCTGCAAGCACTGGATATGAGAGTAAAAAGTCTATATTTAGTAAAAATATCGCAATTAATAGCAATGACAGCTTAGTCTTAAACATTTTTTACCTTCTGATAAAATATAGGCAACCATACTTTTGGGTTGTCCCCAACTTCATTTAATATATCGTGTAACAATAGAACACTTTCTGCACGTCCGGATAATACGTTGATTATATCATCTAGGTCTTTTAAGTCTATTCTAGCTACTACAGCATTAACTCCTTGTTTCACCAAAAAGAATCTAGTACTTGGATCTGTGTGCTTAATTAATATATACTCACGTTCAGTTAACATAAAAACATCCCGATAGACACTAGTAGCTTTCAGATTTGGTAAAAAAATCTGTGTCGCTGTTTGTTGTACAAGCGTATCGCTAATAGTACTTTTACTTGCGTCCTCAACACTCTGAGTAGCAAAAATCACAAAAGCATTTAGTTTTCTCAGTACCTTCAACCAGTCTTTTATCTTGGGTGCAAAAACTGGATTATCTATTAACGCCCATGCCTCATCAAGAACGATAATAGATGGAGTGCCATCAAGAGATATACTAATCCTATGAAATAAATAAATCAAGACCGGTCCAAGAGCAACAGGATCTTTGAGCAAGCTAGCCATCTCAAAACCAAATACTCTTGCTCGTGAAAAATCTAGCAAATCTTCTTTATTGTCAAATATTGCAGCATGAGAACCATTATCATGCCACATAGATATTGCCCCAGCTAGAGTATCAGGACCTGCAAGCCCTAAAAACGGTACGAGGTTTCTCAAGAATCTGTCTTCTTTTCTTAATTTAAAATTTCCTTCAATTGCATCATTAATTCGTGCAATATCTTCTGAAGTAAATTTATCATTATATACCGAAATTAAAGACTTTATCCACTCCATTAAAAATGTTCTATTATCAGAGGTATCATCAAGTTGTAAAGGATTAAAATTTGTTTTAGTTCTTGGTTCTATTACAGTATAGATACCACTAAGTGCTCTTAAGAAAATCTCTGCACCGCGATCTTTATCAAAAAAGAATATCCTTGGAGAAAACTTCATCGCTTGGGCACACAAGAAATTCATTAAAACAGTTTTACCAGCACCAGTTGGGCCAATTATCATAGTGTGTCCAACATCCCTTATATGAAAGTTGAAAAAAAATGGAGTACCAGATGTCGTGTCGAAAACTGTAACGGCATCTCCCCAGTGGTTATTGAATTTATTACCAGTAGGATAATTATGTTGAGATGCAAATCCAGCCAAATTAAGACTACTTATTGTAGCTTTTCTCACTATATAATCGAAATTACCAGGAATTTGCGCCCAAAATGCTGGTTCAAGGTTAACTCTCTCACGGACAGGGTAAACACCGCAATTAGAAAGCTCTGATTCTACCAACGACAGAGCGTTATCCAATGATTTAGGACTTTTTTCTATACATAAAATAGTCAGGTGATGTTGACCAAATGCAATCTTACCACTCATTGCGTCATCAAGCGCTTGAGAAATTTCTGCTATTTGAGAAATAGCTTTATCTGCAGACTGTATCATTCGATTTTGCTGTATCTGCATTTTTCCAATCGCCATTTGCCTGTTTATAAATTGAAAAGATTGCGTAATTATAAACTCGTAAGGAAGTTGTAAAAACGAATCAAGCATTCCTGCAGAAGTATGATTTCCATATTCTTTGATACTAACTACTCCAGCATATTTACTCTCATTATGAGTCACAACCTGTATCATCTTACGGCCAAAGAATAACCTATGTACTGGTAAGTATCTTGATATTTCAGTTCTTAGCGGAAAAAGCGTATTTGTAACGAAGCCACAATTTACGATTCTAGATAGAAACTCCATTATTTCGCAGAACAAACCATCTGGAGTTTCTTTTACTCCAAGAATTTTAGGCGAATAATTTCTAAGGCTTGTCACTACACGATTTGTCGTTTCCTCTAAATCTTCATACGTGGCACGCATATCACTTTCCCAAGCATGTTTTGAAGTTACATGTCCGAATTTTTTTAGTAGATATGACAAAAATTCTACTCCTTTTGTGTCCGCTCTACGGATAATCGTAATGTATAGGTCATTAATAAATGATTGCCTTGTTGCGTGTTTTTCTCTCCATTTTAGATTTACGTGATTAGCGAAAAAATTCGGCAAACCTTGACTTGCAAATTCATCAGAAAAAATATTTTTTTTACGTCTGATAGTATGAAAATACAAACTAAATGCAGGAGATGAAATGCTTCTGAGCATCTGATTCCTGATATTATTTTGTATTACTAAATCCTCGTCATCGGCGGTTTCAAATGCAAAGCCACTTAATTTTATAACCTTAACCAACCAATTTTCTTTTGTCATCAAGGTTGTGCTATTCCAATAGCAAGAATAAGGAATAAATTCAGCAGCGTGAACTTCCCTGCTCAGAGTAGATTTACTCTTTGATTGAATAGCCCTAAACCTCAGCATCACACAACATTAAGCAATATCATAAGAATTGGCTCCATGATAAAAACGATTTAAACATTTCGAGCACTTTCCTAACTTTACCATAAATAATTCAATAAACAACGGTTCTTTTGCAGAAGCTATATAGCCAAGTCCATGTATACCTGGTAACATTAAGAGAATCACTCTCAAATCATTTGAATTAATGAAAATTAGCATGCAAATCAGGACGTTTAATATTGCAAACATATAACTCACACCAAAGAGCATTGCAGGTCTTGTAAGACCTTTAAATAATTGATCTGTTTGTATACTACCTGTGGACATATCTTTAACCTTCTAATAATAGCTCTAACACTAATACTATATCATTGTATTAAAAATCCATTGAAACTAGTAGCACTTTAAGTTAAGGTACATTATTTAACCCAGATAATGACAAGTTGGCCATTTCAAGAAGCAGAAAAAATATTGCAAGAGTTTCCTAATAAAAAAGAAATAATATTTGAAACTGGTTATGGACCCTCTGGTTTACCCCACATAGGAACCTTTGGAGAGGTTTTCCGCACTACAGTTATTGTAAATGCATTAAAAAAAATAGCTCCTGGTATAAAAACCAAAATCATTGCAGTTTCAGATGATATGGATGGTTTGCGAAAAATACCAGATAATGTGCCAAATCAAGAGATGCTAAGAGAGCACTTAAATAAACCACTAACTATGATACCTGATCCATTTGGCACTCATCAGAGTTATGGTCATCATATGAATTCATTGTTGTGTAAATTTCTTGATATGTTTGAATTTGAATACGAGTTCAGGAGTGCAACAGAGTGTTATAAATCTGGCGTTTACGATGAAAAACTTTTACTCTTGCTGAAAAATTATGATAAAGTGATGGACGTAATGCTTCCATCATTTCGGAAAGAAAGACAGCAGACTTATAGTCCATTCTTGCCAATATGCCCAAAAACTTCTCAAGTTTTACAAGTTCCAGTAATTGAAACAAATACAGATAAAGGAACAATCACATATGAAGACCCAAACGGGGAAAAAATAGAAATTTCGGTGACAAAAGGAAAATGTAAATTGCAGTGGAAACCTGATTGGGGAATGAGGTGGGCTGCATTTGGAGTAAATTACGAAGCTCACGGAAAAGATTTAACTCCATCTGCTGTGCTTTCAAGTCAAATATGTGAAATACTTGGAGAAAAGCCACCACTTCTGTTTTGCTACGAGTTTTTTCTTGATAAAGAAGGAAAGAAAATATCAAAATCAAAAGGAAATGGCATTTCAATTGAAGAGTGGCTAACTTACGCACCAACAGAGAGCTTAGCATTGTACATTTTTCAGAGTCCTAAAAAAGCTAAACGTTTATATTTTGATGTGATACCAAAATCAACTGATGAATATTTAGAATTTGTAAAGCGTTATCATGAGAACAAAGAAAAGGATATAAATAATCCTGCTTGGCACATTCACCAGGGCAATGTTCCCAGTATAGAAACTTCAGGCATAAATTTCTCACTACTTTTAAACCTAGCAGCAGCTTGTAATGCTGAAAACAAAGAGATCCTATGGGGTTTTATATCCTCTTATGCACCGAACGTTACACCAGAAAATAATAAAATGCTTGATAGACTTTCAGACTTTGCAGTAAAGTATTACCACGATTTTATCAAACCAACAAAATCATATAAAACTCCAAATGCAAAAGAGAAAGAAGCGTTACTAGATTTGAAGGACACTTTACATTCTCTATCTACAACTGTTACTGCTGAAGAAATTCAATCTCAGGTATTTTCTATTGGAAAAAAATATGATTATACCAACTTACGTGACTGGTTTCAGCTATTATATGAAACGTTACTTGGCCAAAAAACCGGTCCAAGAATGGGATCTTTCATAAAGCTTTATGGAATAGATAATACGATTTCTCTCATAGAAAGCGCTACTAAATGTATACTTTAGAGTCTACCTTCTTTCATTTGAGCTCTTTAGTTTTTAGTTCTGCCTTCTAAGGCTTTTACTCGTGACAACCACTGTGCCTGCGATCTTATCGTGCCAAGTTTGACAGCGTTTGTTGAAATTTGACCATAAAAAGCCCAAGAACAATGGTGCAACTGACAATATAAAGGAAAAAAATCTCTTTGTTGCTTGTTTTAGGGTCATCTTTTCGAAAGTTTGTGCATCCACAACTCTAAGCCCAAATAATAGTTTTCCAGGTGTAGTAGCAAACTTTACCCACATATATATTACATAGCAAAAGAGCATAATAAACTGGACTATTTGATTTAGGATTAGTAATTTTATAAGTCTACTCTGCGTTGTCTTTTCTTCCGCAGACAGTGGTGCTTGCATTGGGGATTTTGCAGCAATTTGACTTAATATTTTGCTATCCTCTGAGTTCATAAAGAGCTGATTTAAGGCTTGGCTGCAAAACTGCAAGAACAAAACGATAATAATCAAATCAAGCAATACTGATATATAGCGCCTGAGGCCCGTTACATAACATATCCCATTTTCATCTTTCTTTACCTTTTGAATAACATTTATAGAAGAAAAAATAGAAAATAAACGATTAAAAAATTTATGTAACATATATATACTTTCCAATATTTAACGTGCCCCTGGCCGGACTTGAACCAGCATGCCTTTGCAAGCAACAGATTTTGAGTCTGCCGTGTCTACCATTCCACCACAGGGGCATTAAGTTTTAATGCTATAGGCAACACGGAATTAGTCAAATTTTTTTGCCTTTACATCTTTCAAATGAGGACTAAATATTCTACAATAATCAACAGTTACTCTCAAAACTTAAAATGAATGAATTAGCTAGTCTCTTGGGTTCAAGAAGTGTAGACAAGGAAATATGTAAATTACCGCATAATCTAGAAGCTGAACAGATGCTTATTGGTGCAATGATTCGTGATAATAGAATCTGTGATGCGGTTGAAGATACAATTACGGCAGAGAATTTCTATGATCCATTACATCAGAGTATCTTTACGCAAATATCCAAAACCAGGAAACACGGTATAGTTGCCAATGAACTGAGCCTCAAAATGTTTTTTGAGAACGACCAAGCGTTTACCGAATGTGGTGGGGTAGAGTACTTAGCAAAGCTTGCAGCGAAGGCAAGTATTGCGCTTGATATCTATAGTTTGACTAGAATAATCCGTGATACTTACTTAAGGAGATGTTTAATTAAGCTCGGGCAAGAAATAGTTGGTGATAGCTACAACTACGATATTGAAAATCCTGCACAGGCGCAAATTGAACAAGCAATGACAAAATTGTTCAATTTGGCAGTAAAAAAACAAGGTGAGAAAACATATATAAAACTTGCAAGTTCAGTTAAAGGCGTGGTTGAGAAAATCAGCATGCTGAAAAACAATCCAGAAGCGTTAGGCATTACAACCGGACTTCAAGATCTAAATCAGCTTCTTGGTGGTCTACAAAAATCTGATTTATTAATTTTAGCTGCAAGGCCTTCTATGGGTAAAACAGCATTGGCGCTAAACATCGCACTTAATGCTTGTAAGATGTTGCAAAAAAGAGCAGATAAGCAACACTACGTAGCGTTTTTCTCGCTTGAAATGTCAGCAGAGCAATTAACTGCAAGGCTGATCACGATAGATTCAGGGATTAGTTATTATAAGGCATTAACCGGGAGAATTAGTGATTTTGAATTGCATGAATTTATCAATACTAGTACAGAATTATCTGAACTGCCTTTCATCATAGATGACACCCCTGCGCTATCAATTAGTGCCCTTCGCACCAGAATACGCTTGCTGTATCAATTATATAATGTAGAAGTGGTATTCATTGATTATTTGCAGCTAATCAGAGGAACAACAAAAAGGAGTAATGAAAATAGAGTGCAAGAAATCTCGGAAGTGACGCAGGGTTTGAAAGCAATTGCAAAGGAGCTAAATATTCCCATTGTTGCACTATCTCAGCTCTCTCGTTCTGTTGAGCAGAGGGATGATAAAAAACCACAACTTTCTGATTTACGTGATTCAGGGAGCATAGAGCAAGACGCAGATATAGTAATGTTTCTCTATAGAGAAGAGTATTATGAACTAAGAAAACAGCCAAATGAAGGAAACAATAAACATCGGGAATGGCAAGAGAAAATGGAAAAAATTAGAAACATTGCAGAGCTCATTATTGCAAAGCAGAGAAATGGACCAATTGGCAGTGTGAAGCTATATTTTGACTCTAACAGAGGTGCATTTAAAGATTACACGGAAAGGCATAGTTCATAGCTTGACAGCAATCTTCTTGTTCCCAAGTTTATCAATTATTTTTTTTTTATGTAGAGATAGCTTGACAACTTCTTAAAAATCCTTTTATAATGGTATTATATTTTATAATACGTGAGATGATGAATAAAAACAATGTACCCTATTATGTAGCTGGAACTCTGGCTGCTTTAACTTTATTAGCATCTGGAGTGTTTGCTGCAGCTCCTTATATTGGTTTCTTAGCTCCAGTTGCAGCATTAAGTGTTGGCCTTCCATTTATTATTGGTGGTGCTGTGTTTTCTGTTGTAACTATTGCACTTTCGTATAAAGCAATTAGTGAGAACAAAACAAATTCTGAGTTAAAAAATAAAATGAAAGCTCAAGAGCAGGAAATTTCTGAGTTAAAAAATCAAGTACAAACTCAAAAGCAGGAAATTTCTGAGTTAAAAAATCAAGTACAAACTCAAAAGCAGGAAATTTCTGAGTTAAAAAATGAAGTAAAAGCTCAAGAGCAAACAATTTCTGGGCAAAAAACTCAACTAGCTGAAAAAAAAAAGATAGAAGAAGACAAATTAAAAGTGGCAATTGCTGATGGCACTGTTCAGCTTGCAAAAGGAACAGTTAATAGCGCTGTTTGGTTTGCAAAAGAAGCAGTTAATGGTGTCTTGTATTCTGGCAAATATGCTTACGATAATTATGTGCCATCAACTGAGTCTACAAAAGGAACACTTAGTGGTATTGGAGGTGGCTTGAAAAATACTTATGATGCGTCAATTGCATCTGTAAGAGGAGCACTTAACAGCGTTGGAAGCAGCTTGTACAGTAGGATTTATGGTACTAAGGTTTCTAGTCTGGCAGAACAGTTTAAGCGTTATGCAGAAGATGGGTCTGAACTTAGCATGCGAGAACTAACTCGTTTGGATTACTTAGATCTTGCAGTTTCTTCCAGTGAGCAAAAGCAACGAGCTAATAGTTTGGATTATTTAAATATTGATAACGTTCCTAAGCAACCTGATCATTTAAATGTTGATGCTGCTAAAAGTTATTTAATGAGTCTTTCTGAGGATCAGGATGTATTTTATGATGCAGAATCTGGTGATGAAAAAGGTACTGAGATTTCTAGCCCAGAAAGTCAGCCAACTAAAGAAGAAAATGGTCAAGGCTGGTTTGCATGGAGCCTAGGAAAGGTTAAGTCGGCAATGACTGAAGTAGTAGTGATAGATGCTGATGTTACTAAACCATATTTTGCTAAAGTAACTAAGGCACTTGCACCTAACTTTAATATTTAGACAGCGGTGTGCACCGTCGTTAACTAAAGATAATCCCATCCAGGAGAAATAGTTTTTACACTATTTCTCCTCTTTAGCATCAACCCTCAAAAAAACCGGCGTAGGTTTAGGCAGCGTAATGCCTGAACTTACGCACGCGTTGCACAAAGATTTTAAATCTCGTTGTTCTTTTGGAATTTGCAATTGATCGAGTATCATTTCTGCTGACTTGGGGACAATTGGCTGCAATAAAATACCAATTATCCTGATATATTCTAGTAATTTGTAGATTACTAAGTTCATGCGCTCTCTATCGGTTTTGCTTAATGTCCAAGGTGCACTTTTGTCTATATAAGCATTGGCTTCAGAAGAGATGTTGATAATTAGAAGTATAATCTGGTTAAATTCATACTTTGATAAATGGTCCATCACTTGACCTAGTATAGCTTTGCAATTTGGCAAATTTTCATCTCCCTGAAACAAATTTTTATCAACTATTGGTACAATCCCAAAACATTGCTTGTGTAAAAATGAAATTGTTCTTTGTACTAAATTGCCTATATTGTTTGCCAGTTCTGAGTTTATGCGGCTGATCATGTTTTTCTTACTAAAGTTGCCATCTTGGCCGAAGCTTGCTTCTCGAAGGAGAAAATAACGTAATTGATCAATACCAAACTCTTGAGCGAGGCCAATTGGATCTATGACATTACCAAGGGACTTGGATATTTTTTCTCCCTCGTTCAACCACCAGCCATGAACTGCAATTTGCTTTGGTAGTGGCAAATCCGCTGCAAGGAGAATCGCCGGCCAATATACAGCGTGAAAGCGCAATATGTCTTTGCCGATTACATGAACGTTGAAAGAGCTGTCATTTGCCCAGAATTTTTTATATTCCTCACCCTCAGTACTAGGGAAACCTATTGATGTAAGATAATTGGTTAATGCATCTATCCAGACATAAATTATATGCTTGTCATTACCTGGTACTTCTATTCCCCAGTTAAAACTAGTACGAGAGATTGAAAGGTCAGTGAGTCCCGATTTTACAAACGATACCACTTCATTTTTTCGGCTCTCAGGAAAGATAAAATTTGGTTGACCTTTATATAGCTCAAGCAATTTGTCTTGCCAGTTTGATAAGCGAAAAAAGTAGCTCTCTTCTTTTACCCATTCAACCTCAGCACCTGTTGGTGCTTTGCCATCTATCAGCTCTGATTCTTGATAAAATGCTTCATCACGGACTGAATACCAACCCGAATAGGAATCCAAATATATTTGTCCTCTCTCTTCAAGTCTATTCCATAAAGCTATAACTGCTTTTTTGTGACGTTCCTCCGTAGTGCGAATAAAATCGTCATATTGAAAATTCATGAACTTAGCCAATTCTTTAAATGAAACGCTCACTTCATCTGTAAATTCTTTTGGCTGCATTTCCTTTGCTTTAGCTGCTTTTTCTATTTTTTGTCCATGTTCATCTGTACCGGTGGTAAATTTGACATTTTTCCCAGCTAGTTTCATGAACCTTGCCACCACGTCACACAAGAGAGAAGTGTATGCATGACCAATATGCGGCTTATCGTTTACGTAATATACTGGCGTGGTGATGTAAAAGTTCTCGAATTGTTCCATGGTTTCGCATTTTGATAAAAATCAACTGAGTTAATTATAGTATTAAAAAGGCAGTAATAAATAAATATTGATTGGGTTAAGCATAATTTTTGAAAAAAGCTATTTACTGAAATTTTATTAAAATAAGAAACAATCAGGCATGATTATTGAAAGAACAATGAGAAATTTTCTTGTAATTCTATTTATAGTTTTCTATGCATTTGATGCACACGCTGATGGAGCAACAGATGTAATGTGTAATGTAATAGGTTACGTTCATGGAATAGGTGGACCAATGATTACAGTGGTAATAATTGGTTCAAGCTTACTTGCAATATTTGGCAGAATGCCTTGGCCTGCACTTTTCGCACTGGGTATGTTTGTTGCTGTGTTTTTTGGTGCTCCTCAAATTGTAACAAAGGTAACAGAAAAAGAAGTTTGTTGTCTTTTTAAAGGTCAAACCTTGGAGAATGGAAAGTGTGTTGCTGCTACTGGGCATGAACTTGTGGGTAAACAGTGTGGTATATCTCCTGACAAACATAATAAGGGACAATATGTTTGTTGCCCTCCTGGCTCTATGATCACTAATCAAGGAGGTTGTACTAATAATCCTTCAAAAGTGTGGCAATGAAGTAGTACTTTATATAAAAAAACATTGTTATATTAAAGATCTACTATGCACTGAATCTGACTATTTACAACAGAGTTCCCCACAAAGTATATAATTAACATCCACGCCTTTAGTTAGATTCCACTCACGCTTTATTACGTTGTACTCCATACCAGCCATGTTTTGCAGCGTTACATTATTTTCTCTTAAGTGATTTGCAATTTCTGACGGCTTGAGAAATTTATTCCAGTTATGTGTACCTTTTGGCAGCCAATTTAATATGTACTCTGCACCAATTATTGCAAGGCAGAAGGATTTGATAGTTCTATTTATTGTGGATATAAATATCAGCCCATTCGGTTTTAGCAGTTCTATCGCTTTTTTCATGAAAAGCTCTAAATTATCCACATGTTCAACTACTTCCATCAACAGAACCACGTCGTACTTCTTGTCATTGCTTAGCTCTTCAATGCTGGTGTGTATATATTCTATATTTAACCCTACTTTTTTTGCATGTGAATGCGCTACTTTTATGTTTTCTTCACATACATCTATTCCCACAACGTTAATGCCAACGCGTGCCATTGACTCTGACAAAATGCCACCACCACACCCGACATCAAGCAATGATAATTCTTTTAAATTGCATTTTTTTAACTCTTTTATTTTCTCAATAATGTAAGATACTCTAACAGGATTCATCATGTGCAATGGTTTGAATTTGCCGTTCTCATCCCACCACTGGCCTGCCATTTTAGCGAATTTTGATATTTCATCTTCGTTATAAGTTTTTGTTTTTTTTTTCCTAGAGGTTATATTGCTGAGTTTATCAAGGCGTTTTTTATGTCTGCTTTCTTTTGAAAATTCTGTTTCGAGGAATTGTTTGACTATGTCTTTTGCTAATCCACTCGCAGTAAATCCTGCACCAAGACACAGTACATTTGCGTTGCCATGCTCGCGAGCTAATTTTGCGATTTCAACACTATTACACAAAGCAGCGTAGATTCCTTCAAAACGATTTGCCACAGTACTCATGCCCAAACCTGTACCACAAATTAATATCCCATAATTTGCTTTTTTGCTTGTTATATCTTCTACAACTTTAACAGCGTAATCTGGGTAATCTACACACTTTTGCTTAGCAGTGCAGCCTTGATCTACCGCTGTGTAACCCAGGGTTTCCAGGTAGGATTTTATTTCTGATTTTAATTCATAACCAGCATGATCTGAGGCAATTGATATTATATCTGACATATAAAAAGTTGATCTTGCATAACTTAAGGATATTTATATGGGTAATTTATTTTGATCTTTCTGTCAAGCCGTTTTAATACTCCTGATCTTTCGGGAGTCCTAAGATATATGGTCCCGGAGTGTGATGGTGTGGATTTAGTATGAACAATTCAGGAGACTTTGTCCACTGTAAACATATAAACTCAAAAGGAGTAAGACCTTAAGAGTTTTGAGTCTTTTAGCGTAATTATAGGCCATAACAAAGTCATAAAGATGCTCTTTGAGTTGCTGGTGAGACTGACTTCTTAACTGTGGCATTCTTTAAAGTTTTGTTCATACGTTCAACTTGCCCATTTGTCCAAGGATGGCTAACTTTTGTTAGACGGTGTTCAATGTCATTTTCTTCACAAGCTCTATCAAATATATGTTGAAAAGCTTATTTATGGCGTTTTTGGTTGGTAAATTTTATACCATTATCTGTCAAAATAGTGTGGATTTTATATGGTAAAATTTTAATCAAATTACGTAGAAACTCAGCAGCTATAGGTTTTGTAGCACTTTTATGCAACTCAACATACGTAAATTTGATCTATTGCAACAAACAAATATATCTTTCCTTCTTCTGTTCTGACTTCTGCAATATCAATATGCTATAGGATATTGTTTGAATTTCTTTTTTGGTTTAACTTCACCATCAACATCTGGTAGTCTACTAATGCTGTAGCAACGATGTAGACTAGAAGTGTGGGATTGAGGTCTGCAAAGCGTAGAGATAGTCATCTAATGGCAATAGAGTATGCTTACGAAATGCAACACTCCTCTTCTAAAGTTAAAACAGTTGATCTTGCATGCTTCGGCCCCATATCAGCGTCTTTGGCAAAAGACCTTTTTCTCCATTTAATGATAGTTTTTGGATTAAGGTTATAGTACTTAGAGAGCTTTGCTATGCTCTCTTTTCTATTTTGTATTGCTCTACGAATCGTCTCTTTTGTTTTGGCTTAACCATGTAATACTTGTCCCATAACTCCTCCTTTGATGGTATTTTTTTCTCATATTTTATCATACTATTACACTCCGGGACTGTACATTTACCACACGCGATTTATGTAACAACGGCAGAAGCAACCGACCGCAGCAGTGCTGTGAAAATGGTCGAAAATGCTAAAGAAAACCTCTCTGAAGTTAAAAACATACTTGTTAATGCAGGCTACACTGGAGAAAATTTTGCAACACAAATAAAAGCAACTATTGGTTCGACCGTCGAAGTAATAAAGCGCAGTGAATTACACACCTTTGTTGTACTGCCAAAGAGATGGGTTGTTGAACGCTCTTTTGCTTGGTTGGAAAAATGTAGGCGTTTGTGGAAAAATTGCGAGCGGAAACTCAACACTAGCTTACAAATGGTCGTTCTTGCTTTCACTTCTTTACTCCTTAAAAGATTATGAACAGGTTCCCACAGTAGAACATGGGCAGAGTATGGATACTAAAGTAAGTTATGCAGGGATTCTGAGGCGAGTTTCAGCATGTGCGATCGACGGTGTTTTATGGATGATAATAGCACTTGTTTCACTCCTTCTTCTAAATTACGATGTAGATGATATATCTACCCATAGGATAATCCTTATGGCAACACTGCTTATAACATATATAGTATTAATATATTAACAATAACGAAGTACGGTTGCACTCCAGGAAGACTACTGTGCGGCGTACGTATAAAAGATGCAAATACATTTAAAAACGTTACTCTAATGCAAGCAACAATAAGATACATTTTTAGGGAAGGCATTTGGGTTATTTATAATTTTCTGTCTTATCTTCTGCCTGGCTATGTTTCTGGATTGTATATTAAATCAAAGCCGCAAGGCTATAATGAGCAAACTGTCAATTGGATTGATTGGGTAGGCATCTCAGTACACTCCTAGCTTTAAAAAATGGAGTACGAACGGTAGGGGATCTAAAAGATCGAATCACAATCCTGTACAGCATTTACATTAGACCTGCTGCGAATCAAGCGATAAAAAAAAGGGAAGGAGGGTGAATAAAATCAAGGTTAACTAAAAGGCGTGCTTAAGATTTACAATACCAGCAATAATATTGAACCTCAGGTTATATTTTTTCTGAAAATTGCGATAAACATTCGACATAATTTTAAATATCTTTATCTCTCGGATCTTATTTTCTACTCTCATTCTAAATGATGCTAATCTTCTATTATGCTCTTTCTGCTCTTGAGTTAATGGCTTTTTACGATACTTTTTATATGGAATTATAACATTGCTTTGCAATTTTTGCCAACCTTGATATCCAGAATCGGCATGTTTTATGCTATCAAGTGGTAAATATTTTTCTTGTTTCCTTATGCGAAAATCACTAATTCTACCACGGTATGACTTTGACACTGATAAAATTCTTCCTCCTTCTTCGATAATAATCTCAGTTTTCATAGTGTTGGTTCTTTTTTTTCCTGAATATGATTTCTTCCGTTTTTTACTATCTTCTGGTCTCTGTATTTGCTGTTCTGTAACATCAGCCAAAATCTTCAGTGTTTTTTCTGGCGTCATACTTCTATCTTTTGTGATAGTAACTTTTTTGGCAAGTAATGGCTCTATTTTCTTCAGTAACCTACACACATTTGCGTTGTGCACATTGAACAGGCACCCTAAAAATCTGTGTGTTATGTAAGTGCGATAGTACAAAATTACGCAAAATAACTTATCTTCCAGAGTTGGTAGTTGTGATCTTCTACCATGGCACTTTTTTTGTTTTTCAAGTTTTTCCCACTCAGACCTCACTTTTTCCACCACCTTTTCGAACTCCTCTACAGTTAAACCTGTTATATTACGAAAGTTTCTTGGATGTTTCTTTATGTTATAGTAACTAAAGCTCATTTTTTTACCTTACTCAATCTGCTTATTCTTCTTTTACCTCTCTCACATCATTTTGTCATCACCTTTTGCAGCAGGTCTATTGTTATTTGATTATATTTATGGTACAAAAATGGCTAGAACAGTTTTCATTGGTATTGATGTTTCAAAAGAAACACTTAATCAACAATAAACATCAGCGTATAGAAAATGCAGAGAGAGCTATATCTGAGTTTATAAAGTCGAAAATGGCTAACGTATTTGTTAAGTTATGTGTAGTAGAATCCACAGGAGGTTATGAGAAACTTGTAATAAAGTTGTATAACATAGCTGTTCACAGAGCTCACCCAAATCGGGTATATGCATTTGCAAAAGCCTGCAACCACTTTGCAAAAACAGATAAATTAGATGCAAAATTACTAGAAAAATATGCTGAATTTATCGCAAAAAATGACGAGGTAATAGAATACATAGTTTCACAAAAGCAAGAAGAACTAAAAGAGCTAAGAGCAGTTGAGCGCAATCTAAACGATGAAGTTCACGCAAATAAGTGTCGTTTGCATAAGGTTACAAGAAAAGCCAGGGAATATATAGAAAAACAGATAGAATTTGCAAAAAAACAATTAGAGCAAATTAGGCAAGACATAGAAGATATAATAAACTCTGATTCTGATTTGAAGGAAAAAAGCAAACTGCTAACTAGCTATAAAGGTGTTGGACGGAAAACCGCAAGTATCCTACTCATAGAGGTACCTGAACTTGGCAGGTTAGATAATAAGGAATAGCTTGTCTAGTTGGAGTTGCACCAAAAACTAGTGAAAGCGGAAGGAAAGTGAGCAAAGCCCAGATCATAGGTGGCAGATTTTATGCTCGAAAAGCATTGTACATGTCTGCTGTGGTTGCAATGCGTCATAATAAAAAAATGAAAGTATTTTACCAGCGTTTAGTTGACTCTGGCAAAGCCGCTAAAGTCGCTTTAGTTGCTGTAATGAGAAAAATCATCATTTGTTTAAATGCTATGATAAAAAACAATAATTTTTATCTTGATGTTTAAGACGGTAGATGCCAATGTCACGCACTGGCATGACAGAAGATAGTGCAAGAAATTTCGTAAAAAGGTTTTCATAGGGAGTGTTAAATAAACTGTGTCAAACCGCATTTTTAGTTCAACTCAATTTTCAATCTGCCAGGAAAGAAAACATCAAGTTGAGAGATAGTTAATGCCCAATCATGTACAGGCATCGTCCACTTTTCCTCTGCCTTCTTTATAGCACAATATACCTGCTTGTACAAGGCATTTATGCTGGTAAATGAGCCTTTGGTCTTAGTGAATTTCCTAATTTGCCTATGTAGCCCCTCTATGGGATTGGTGGTGTAGATTATCCTCCTAACTGGACCAGAATACTTAAAATAACCAGACAAGTTTTCCCAATTATTCTGCCAAAACCATAGGGTACTTTGTGCCCCATTTTTCATCCAATTCCAACAGATAATTCTCGGCAATTTTCTTGCTTGAAGCTTGATATACCTTCTTTAAATCGCTCAAAAAACTCTTCGCATCTTTACTGGCCACATACTTCAATGAGTTGCGTATCTGATGCACTATACACATCTGCACTTCCGCATTAGGAAAGACACTGTTTATAGCTGCAGGAAAGCTTTCCAGCCCATCAACGCAGGCAATAAGGATATCTTCTACTCCTCTTTCTTTGAGGTCATTTAGCACTCCCAACCAGAAGTTATACCAATTCCCACTGCACAACAAACGGATAGATAATAATAAAAAAAAAGCCATACTGAAGTAAGTAAAATAGCGAGGTTTAAATGGCATTAAGATCAAAATTATTGGATGAAAAAGTAGTAGAATCAGCAAAAGAAATGCTGAAGAAAGTAAGGAATAATGCATATGTTTCAAAAAAACTAAATGCTGTAATTGCAGCAAAAAAGTACAGTATAACGGCTGTAGCAAAAATATATTGCATTTCAAGAAGCGCACTAACTTCGTGGGTAAAACTCTTGAAATTTGGCAGAGAAGAAAAACTGTTTGCTCCTCCACAACGACGTAGAAAAACTAAATTAAATCAGGTTCAACTACAGCAAGTTGAAGTATGGATAGAAGAAAATCCCAACATTACTATTAAAGAAATGAGAATAAAGATTCAGGAAAAATTTGGTCTGAATGTCAGTAAGTCCACAGTGCACCGTAATATGCAAAGAATGAAATTTTCATATATTACACCAAGGCCAGTTCATAATGGACAAGATAAAAACAGACAGGAAGAATTCAAAAAAAAATCTCAATGAAATTATTGGCAAGTATCCTAAAAAAGAGCTGTTTTTCTTTGATGAATCAAGGTTTGGCACACATTCGAAAGTTGGACATGGGTGGTTTAAAAAGGGCACCAGGACGAAGGTTAAAATAAAATTAGGTAGGCAAAATTTTTATCTCTACAGTGCAATTAATCCCCAAAACGGAGAAAATTCTAGTTTGCTTGCACCAAATGTTAACACTGATTGTATGAATATATTTCTTGAGCAAATGTCACAATATTTAGGAACAAGAGAGGCTTTTTTAGTTATGGATTGTGCTAGTTGGCATAAGTCAAAAAATTTAAAGGTACCTAAAAATGTTGAGATTATATATCTACCACCATACTCACCTGAGCTCAATCCAGTTGAGAGGTTTTGGTTATATATAAAACAGAACATTTTGCGCAATAAGATATACGATACAATTGCTCTGCTTGAGGGTGCTTTGTGCAAATTTATTACTTCTCTTGCCAGCTCCACAATTAAACAACTCTGCAATGTCTCCTATTTGACTGACCAACAATGAGAATTAGTATAAGAAATTATTTATTACACCTTCGAAGGAAAGTATTAAGAGATTTCTTAAAAAAGCGCGTGCATTAATAAAAGCAAATATAGGCAGTACACAAGCTGTAGTAATTAAAGCACTCAATTCTTTATTAAGAGGATGGGGAAACTATTACCGTCATGTGTGTGCCAAAAAAGCATTCAGCAAGATCGACAATGAAATTTGGCATAGCTTATGGAAATGGGCAAAGAAAAGACATCCCCGTAAAGGGTTACATTGGATAAAAAATCGTTACTTTAAAGTAATGAATCATCGTCAATGGGTCTTTGCCACTTCTGTATGCAAGAACAAACCAAAGGGAATAAGGTTTATGAGCTTACTCAAACTAAGCGACATTCCTATTAGACGTCATGTTAAAATCAGGGCGGACGCAAATCCACTTGACTTAAAATGGAAAAAGTATTTTGATGAGAGAGTGGCAAAAACAAAAATGTTAACAAGCTCTTTCTCAAGAGAAGGTTCTCTACTGTTGGTGTCACCACTAAAAGTGTTGTTTTCCGAGGAATCATGAAAGACAAGCCGGTTCAAGAAAAGAAGAACTTAGATAAGGGGCTCAAGCGTAGTGTGGGGAAACCCGCATGCTGCGTTTCTAAGGGAGGGGGTAGTAGCAATACTACTTCCTTACCTAACCAAGTTGCCAAAACTAAAGTGTAATAGTTTAGACTTAATCTGACAGGCGTGAATTAACTGACAGAAGAATTGACAAAGTCAAAACCAAAATCAGCATCCTGTTTAATGCTATCAATATTTTTCTGATAAGCAATATGCATACTATCAAAAAAGGTTTGCATAGGTGTCTTACCATAGCAATATTTACCTGAATGCGGTCGAGATCTATTGTAAGAATGCACCCAATGGTCTACATCTAGCTGAAGTTCTGCCAAAGAGGTGTAAATTTTCTTTCTGAAGATAATATTGTAGCATTCATCTTGCATAGTTCTGTGGAACCTTTCACATATGCCATTAGTTTGTGGAGAACGAGCTTTGGTTCGAGAATGATCAATATTTTCTACCCCCAAATACAGCTGGTAAGCGTGATTTTCAGGTCTGCCACAGTACTCTGTACCACGATCCGTCAAAATGCGTAGCAATGATACTTTCTGTTCATCAAAAGACGGTATCACCCTATCATTGAGAAGGTCTGCAGCTGTAATAGCAGTCCTTTCTGTTAGCAAAAGCAACTCTAGAGTAGGTATCATCAAAGGTTTGTTGGTAAATTCGTCCAATACCTTTGATATTACCCACATAATAGCTATCTTGGCTACCCAAGTATCCTGGATGTTCTGTTTCAATTTCTCCATGGGCCTCTTTTTCTTCCTTAGCCTTCTCTAGAGCTGTTATCTGCTCTTCTGTTAAGATAATGCCATCTTGAGCTACTTTTGCTTCTAATGCCTTTAACCTCTTTTTGAAATTCTCAAGATCGTTTCTTTGCCACACTGATCTTATTCCACTTGCAGAGATGAGAATTCCTCTCTTTTTCAGTTCGTTTGCTGCTCTTTCTTGTCCATACGCTGGAAATTCTATTGCTATTTCAATTACTGCTTTTTCTATATCCTCCGATACTCTATTTGCATATAATGGCTTGCTTTTGCTTATCTCTTGTAAAGCCTCTTCTCCTCCTGTTTCATACAGTTCTTTGAAGCGGTAAAATGTATCCCTTGAATATCCCATTACCTTACACGCCTGTGATACATTTCCTAATTGCTTTGCAAGTTCTAGCAATCCCAACTTTGGTTTTAGTATTTTTTCTTGTGTTGTACTCATATCTGACACTCCTTTAAAATTTGTTCATATTTTTATCTTACTTTGTTTGCCTGTCAGATCAAGTCTAAACTATTACAACTAAAGGCTTTGAAAAACGTGCTCAATATTACGCTGCTAAAGCTTATTCAAGGCAAGCTGATAAAGGTGATCAATATCAGGATCTTAAAGAAATCATTTTTATAGCTATTGCTGATTGTATTCTCTTTCCTAATAAATCTGAGTATAAGTCAGATAATGTAATGTTAGACAAAGATAGCTATGAACATGATTTAAAAGATTTTTATTTTACATTTATTGAGTTACCAAAATTTCCTAAAACTAAAGAAGACCAATTGGAGAGTATAGTTGAAAAATGGATCTATTATTTTAAATATGCAGATGAAACTAGCGAAGAAGAATTGGAAAAGATAATAGGTAGTGATGTAATAATTAAAAAGGCATATGAAGAACTAAATAGATTCAACTGGTCAGAGAAAGAATTTATTGCCTACGAACAGGAAATAAAACGTATTCGTGATGAACGGGCTGTTCTTGAACAAAAACTTGATGATGCTAAAAAGGAAGGAAAAATTGAAGTTGCAAAAACAATGCTAGCTAATAATGTTGATGTCACCACTATTGTTAAGTTTACTGGCCTGTCCATTAGTGAGATTGAAGAATTAAGTGGAAATCTGTGAACGATTACCTATATGTTTTTGCTGGCAAACATTCTCTAATGGTCTTAAATAAAACTTCCAGTGAATGGTTGTCAGACATGTTGTGCTCTGCTGATTTTATCAAGTGTACTTCAACATCGGTTGACTTGATTTTTTCAGCTAAATTCAATGAAGTTTGATAAGGAACATCTTTATCATTAATGCTATGCAATAAGCGCACAGGACAGTTTATATCTATTGCTTCTCTATTTAAAAGAAGGTTCTTTCTGCCATCTTCGATCAAATTTTTAGTTATTTTGTATGTACAATGCTCTGAAGTGAAATCTATTGCACCTTTAGAATCTAGTTCTTCCTTTTGCTTGCCTGACAATTGCTTGAATATCAAATCTTCAGTAAAATCAGGAGCAGACGATATGCCGATTAATGCTGCAATTTTTTCCGGAAATTGAAGGGCAGTGAGCAGCATCAGCCATCCTCCCATACTTGAACCTATAATTATTTGTTTATCGCTAGTTAATTCACTCATCACTTTAGCACAATTTTTTTGCCAATCACTTATCGTGTAATCAATAAAATCACCACTTGAATAACCGTGAC
This sequence comes from Trichonephila clavata, assembly GCA_019973975.1. Taxonomy (NCBI): domain Eukaryota; kingdom Metazoa; phylum Arthropoda; class Arachnida; order Araneae; family Nephilidae; genus Trichonephila; species Trichonephila clavata. The sequence continues at coordinate 33,044 of BMAO01029875.1, read as the reverse complement.
CAAAATAATCAAATAGCACAAGTGCTATATCGTTTTCTTGGCAAAATTTGTAAATAGCAGTTGCTTTAGTTCCATCCATATTAGATGCAAATCCACCGAAAAAAACTACAGAAGCTTTCTTTCCTTGTAGCTTTCGATATGCTATGTGACCATTATTTCCATCATTACAATAATCCATACTACTTTGGCAAAGCAACCGGGTTATCACTCAATTGACGCAAATAACTAACTAGATCTGCAATTTCTTGTGGATTGGAAATACCTGCAAATGCCATACGCGTACCTTTTATATAGGCTTTTGGGTTCTTTAAAAAGGCAAATAGCTCCTCATACCCCCATTTTCCACCTCTTTCAAGCACTGCTTTTGAGTAATTGAATGAGTTGCCAAGATGGGCCTTTTTGTTTCCAACTACGTTCCATAAGTTTGGTCCTACTTTATTCATTCCACCTTTCTCAAAACTATGGCAAGCTATACATTTTTTTGCTGCTGATTTGCCTTTCTCAAAGCTAGCATTCTGCATGAGCGCTCCAATATCCAGCGCCACTTGCTCGATTTTTTGCTGAGATTCATTGCTGCCAGCAGCTACTATCGTTTGGTGTTCGATCTCATATTCTTCCGGACTATACAGCATATCAACTACATTACTAACTATCATAATGATTAGCCCAGAAAGTAAAATCGATGCTGCAATCTTATTAAGCTCCATAGTTAATTTTTATCAATTAATGTTGCTTAAATTATGCAAATATTTTCGCAAATAGCAACCAATTACCTTGAAGCTCGCTAAAGATGAGAGTCTCTACCACTTAAGATAAGCTCCTTCCCGTTCTGCTTAAGCAGTCCGTGGTCCAAGCACATCATCATCTTATATAATACATTCATGTATACTTCCTGCAAACATTGATGCAACAGTTACACCTGTAACTATTCCTGTGGGTAATGCAATGGCTCCTATTCTCCTGCACCTGCTGCTGTTGCCCACCAGGTTGCAAAGATACCAGGAAGAACAGCATTTGTGATTGCAGCAAGGCCCACTCCAGTTGCTACACTTGCAATTGTTGCAAAAAGAAAAGGTGGCGTTAGTGCTGCTATTACACGTTTCTCTACAATACCTTCTTTCTTTTTCCATTCGTTAATATCATTGCGAAGGTAATAGCGTACTCCTATAGCCACAAGCGCTAGCAAAGCTGGAAATACAGCACCAACTACTCCACCTATAACCAAAGGTGACAGAGCTGTAAAACTAAGCCCTAGCCCTGCAAGAGCTCCTATTACAGCACCCACTCCTACAACAGCTAATACAATTATTCTTGCACCAAACTGAAATTCATATATTTCTTTATTAGGAGAGTAACCATAATCATATTTTCTGCCACCCATACAACCTCCTTAATGCTTTATTGAAAAGTATACAGTAGCACTTTTACATCGAACTGTCAAGCTACCAAAAGTATATAATTATTTTCAGAAGAATAAAATAGACTTCTTGCATAACCTAGAAAAGAATGGTTTCATGCAAACTGGTTCCTTTATGACGGCAGTACCCTCTTCTTGTCATCCCAGTGCGTGACACTGGGATCTCATTTTACTTTATGATGATGTCATGCAAGTAGCTGACACTGGAATCCAGCCTTTTCATCCGAAACGGTGTCATTCCAGTGCCCAGACACTGGAATCCAGAAAACTTAACTTTATACCAGGTAATAAGAACTGGATCCCAGTGTCTGGGCACTGGGATGACAGTGCGCCGTAGAAACACGGGAAGTGTTGAAGCTGTGCAGTAGATGAGGGAGGGCCCTTCGGAGCCGGTTTGCAAGAGCAGGCTTCAAACAGCCATAAGCTGCTTTGGTAAAGAGCTAAGGTAGTGAGCGTTATGGAAAAGGCACAATTATGTGTCATGTATGAAATAGAGAGACGAACGCAAGTGAACCACTGATGAAGTGTCGAAAGCGTAGAGACGACGTCAAAACCGGGGGGTAGTCGTTAACCTGGTACCGGGAGCTTGTTTACTGGGTAGGTGGCGTCCGGCATAAAAGTGGCGTGAATCTATTTTAGGCTATTGCATGGAACTACGGGAACCTGTCGTTTCGATGAAAAGGGAGAAGTCCAAAGAGCTGATCTCTGAGGATGAGAGTACCGATGCGAAAAACAGGGGCGGATTAGCTCGTAGTAGCGAAGAAGTTTCTGTAATGGAAATGGAGCGAAGGGGCTGAGTTATTTAGTTTTAATAACCGAAAAGTGTAATAGTTTAGACTTAATCTGACAGGCGTGAATTAACTGACAGAAGAATTGACAAAGTCAAAACCAAAATCAGCATCCTGTTTAATGCTATCAATATTTTTCTGATAAGCAATATGCATACTATCAAAAAAGGTTTGCATAGGTGTCTTATACCAATTCTCATTATTAGGAGGACAAATAGGAGACATTGCAGAGTTCTCTAATTGCACATGAGTCAACAATAATTTTTATACAAATCAAAATAGCATATTTCCTCCATAATCTTTAATAATTTTACATAGATTAAAGTAGCAAGCTTCCATGGTTCTCTCCGCGGTCTGATATGGCTAGAGACCTGCTGCAAAAGGTGATGACAAAATGATGTGAGAGAGGTAAAAGAAGAATAAGCAGATTGAGTAAGGTAAAAAAATGAGCTTTAGTTACTATAACATAAAGAAACATCCAAGAAACTTTCGTAATATAACAGGTTTAACTGTAGAGGAGTTCGAAAAGGTGGTGGAAAAAGTGAGGTCTGAGTGGGAAAAACTTGAAAAACAAAAAAAGTGCCATGGTAGAAGATCACAACTACCAACTCTGGAAGATAAGTTATTTTGCGTAATTTTGTACTATCGCACTTACATAACACACAGATTTTTAGGGTGCCTGTTCAATGTGCACAACGCAAATGTGTGTAGGTTACTGAAGAAAATAGAGCCATTACTTGCCAAAAAAGTTACTATCACAAAAGATAGAAGTATGACGCCAGAAAAAACACTGAAGATTTTGGCTGATGTTACAGAACAGCAAATACAGAGACCAGAAGATAGTAAAAAACGGAAGAAATCATATTCAGGAAAAAAAAGAACCAACACTATGAAAACTGAGATTATTATCGAAGAAGGAGGAAGAATTTTATCAGTGTCAAAGTCATACCGTGGTAGAATTAGTGATTTTCGCATAAGGAAACAAGAAAAATATTTACCACTTGATAGCATAAAACATGCCGATTCTGGATATCAAGGTTGGCAAAAATTGCAAAGCAATGTTATAATTCCATATAAAAAGTATCGTAAAAAGCCATTAACTCAAGAGCAGAAAGAGCATAATAGAAGATTAGCATCATTTAGAATGAGAGTAGAAAATAAGATCCGAGAGATAAAGATATTTAAAATTATGTCGAATGTTTATCGCAATTTTCAGAAAAAATATAACCTGAGGTTCAATATTATTGCTGGTATTGTAAATCTTAAGCACGCCTTTTAGTTAACCTTGATTTTATTCACCCTCCTTCCCTTTTTTTTATCGCTTGATTCGCAGCAGGTCTATTGTTTTTATAATACTTGTTATAATCGTCTTTACTCTCAACTCCACAAATTACATCTTTCACAGGGCCTAATATATTATCAACATAATGTACAGACTTATAGAAACTATTTTCTGGAACTAGTGTGCAATCTTCTGCTCTCTTAGCAGGTACAACTCGATATTCAACGTACCTTCTAAAGTATCGATATACTGACATTACCCTCTCCAAATCATAAATATGCAACATAGTCAATAATGATTAAGAAATAGTTTATAATAAATATGTTTTAAGATACCTGCCTGTAACACTTTCTGGAATTTTTGCCACTTCTTCTGGAGTTCCAGTAGCAATCACTTCTCCGCCTTTTATTCCGCCCTCTGGTCCGATGTCTATTATATAATCTGCAGTTTTTATAACGTGCAAATTGTGCTCGATAACTATAACAGTGTTTCCCAGATCGACTAATCTATGGAGTATTTTTAGTAAGTTATTTATATCTTCAAAGTGTAATCCAGTTGTTGGTTCATCAAGAATATACAATGTTCTTCCGGTAAATCGTTTTGATAGCTCTTTGGACAGCTTTATTCGTTGTGCTTCACCCCCAGACAACGTTGTTGACGACTGTCCGAGTTTTATATAGCCAAGTCCCACTTCCTGCAAAGAAACCAACTTTTCTTTTACCATTGGAAGGTTTTCAAAAAAACCACAAGCTTGATCTATCGTCATATCAAGCACATCAGAGATTGATTTTTCTTTATAAGTAACTTCCAATGTTTCCCGATTATACCTTCGCCCTTTACACTGCTCACACTTCACATAAACGTCCGGTAGAAAATGCATCTCTATCTTTAAGTGCCCATCACCTTTACAAGCCTCACACCTTCCCCCTCTGGTATTAAATGAAAACCGGCCTATATTATACCCCCTTGCTTTTGACTCCGAAAGACCTGCAAACCAATTTCTTATATGAGTGAACATACCAACATATGTTGCTGGATTTGACGCAGGAGTTCTACCAATTGGCGACTGATCAACTTCTATAACTTTATCTATATATTCAAGGCCTTCTATTCTATCACACTGACCATACCTTGCAGACGAATGATGTATCTTATGTGCTGAATATTTATATAACGTTTCTATGACTAAACTTGATTTTCCCCCTCCTGATATTCCAGTAACACAAATAAGATTCCCTATAGGAAATTTAACGTTCACATTTTTTAAGTTATTTTCACATGCATTTATTACTTTTATGAACTGAGTTGCTTGCTTTCTTCTCCTTGGAATTAAAATTTTTTTCTCTCCACTCAAATATTGCCCTGTTATGCTCCCCGAATTTCTTTGCACCTGGTCTGGTGTTCCTTCTGCAACAACTTTTCCACCATTTACGCCAGCTCCAGGACCAATATCAATCGCATAATCAGCAGCCATTATTGTATCTTCATCATGCTCAACAACGATTACAGTGTTACCCATGTCTCTTAAGTTTTTTAGTGTGGCAATTAACCGATCATTATCACATTGATGAAGGCCAATCGAGGGTTCATCAAGAACATATAAAACCCCCGTTAATCCTGAGCCAATTTGCGAAGCAAGTCTGATCCTCTGACTCTCGCCGCCAGAGAGAGTGCTAGATTCTCGATCAAGCGTTAGGTAATTCAACCCTACATTCTTTAAAAATGTTAGCCTCTTGATTATTTCACTTAGTATTTTATTTGAGATTTGCTTCTGTTGTTCTGTGAGCTTGTCTGGCAAATTTTCAAACCACTTAAGGGATTCATCGATACTAAGCCCTGATATTTCACCTATATGTTTGCTATCAATTTTTACTGTAAGCGCTTCTTTTCTCAATCTATAGCCAGTGCATTCTCTGCAGTGAGTAACAGAGCAATATCGCTCAACAAGCGTTTCATCATAATCCATCTGGTTTTCTAAGATACTGACCAAACCTTGAAATTTACCGAAGCCAAAGAGTATCATATCTTTTACTTCTTGATCTATGTTCTTCCACGGAACATCAAGGCTAAATTTACAATTTTCAGCCAGTGATAGAATTGCACTTTTTAAAAATCCATAACCTGTGTGCACTTGACGGAACATTGATCCCACTGGCTTTAAAGCGCCTTCAGATATTGAAAGAGTTTCATCTGGCACTATCAGCTTCACATCAATAGCCAGCTTTTTACCAAGCCCATTACACGAACCACATGCACCGTAAGGGCTGTTAAAAGAAAATAATCTTGGTTCTATTTCCTCAAGAGTGAAACCAGACTCGGGGCATGCAAAATTCTCTGAAAAAGTCAGAATTTGACCATTTTTATACTCGGAATTATGGTTGTCAGGTAGGTTTACTATTTCTACATACATTAGACCATTACCAAGTTTTAGTGCGGATTCTATACTACTTGGCAGTCGATTTCCTATATCGCCCAATATTGATATTCTATCTGCAACCACAAAAATGTCGTGTTTCTTGTTCTTATCGAGTTTAGGCAAGTCATCTACATTGTACACTTCACCATCTATTTTGAACCTTACGTAACCTTGTCTTTTAATTTCCAATATCTCTTTAAGATGTTCTCCCTTTCTACCACGCACAACAGGGGCAAGTATATATATCTTAGTTTCTAAAGGTAACGCAATTATAGTATCTACAATTTGAGACACCGTTTGTTTTGTTATTGGTAATCCAGTTGCAGGTGAATAAGGAACTCCTATTCGTGCATATACTAAGCGCAAGTAATCGTAAATTTCGGTAACAGTTCCAACTGTTGACCTTGGATTTTTTGAGATCGATTTCTGGTTGATAGATATTGCAGGAGAGAGACCTGTAATCGACTCAACATCTGGTTTATCCTGAATGTTGAGAAATTGACGCGCGTAAGCTGACAGGCTTTCAACGTACCGGCGTTGGCCTTCTGCATAAATCGTATCAAATGCGAGGCTAGACTTGCCAGAACCACTTAGCCCAGTTATAACAACTAGCTTATTTTTCGGTATATTGACGTCTACACCTTGCAGATTATGTTCCCTTGCGCCCTTAACTCTGATAAAATCGTCCATATTATACCATATAGCGTATTAATCATTATAGCCTCAAAATACGTGAATTTATAGTGATATATTGATTTTCTATTGATTTTTTCAACTGTTACGGAAAATTAGGCAGCGTTTGATAAATCGTCATTCCGCTACTTGTTAGCGGCTGAGATACCGCGACGGTATGACGGTTAAGTAGGCCAGTGCCCCTATGATGTCATCCCAGTGTCAAGCACATAGCTGTACGAACGTTGTAATTTAGGAGCAATTCCCACCAGTGGGCCAGTGCCCAGACACTGGTTCTATGCAACTTAATTAAAAACGTTTATTTTAGCGTAAGACAACTACCTTTAGCTCATCAGCTCAGTTATAAGCAAAATTTCTGGATTCCAGACTGGAATGACACCATTTGCTGTCTTCAAAAATGAATGTTCGTACAGCTATGTGTCAAGCACTGGGATGACACCATTCTTTTTTCTGGATTCCAGACTGGAATGACACCCCCCTGATGGGCTCAAATCATAATGTTTGTACAGTTGTGGGTTTAGGCTACCTATAAATTCTAAACTGTTGTTACGCACCAAATACACCCCCAGGACCCAAAGTCAGTTTAGCTATATCAGAAAACAGGTTATGTGGAAATCTTAAAATACTTCTTGTTTGCCAAGCAAAATAAATGCATTCCTACAAACAAGCAGATGCTTAATACTGACGCATAAGAAAACTTAAAAATTAAATCTCTAATATATATTGATAAGCATTTACCTGCAGAAAATTTGTATAGTAATCCAACACATACAACAGCACTATCAACAACTGATGCTATAATTAAAGTAGTGAAATTTGCCATATGAAAATTCAACTTGGACTTCAATTTTTCAAAAACAATTATGCTTGAGAGAAGAGATACTAAAATTGCAGTATATGAAATCAATATCATCAAACTAAAACTTTGCCATTTTAAAATACAGCATAACACTGTACACACTATTAAGCTGTACGTAGCTTTGCTTTTGCCATAAAATTCAACCATTGAATTTATAACTAAAGCAGCTCCCACAAATAAGGCAGCACATATCATTAATTTATTTGAAGTGTTGAGTAAAGAAAGACTTATAAACAGGAGTATCGATAAAATAGACATAATCAAATTTAATAACATAAGACCTGCTGCGAATCAAGCGATAAAAAAAAGGGAAGGAGGGTGAATAAAATCAAGGTTAACTAAAAGGCGTGCTTAAGATTTACAATACCAGCAATAATATTGAACCTCAGGTTATATTTTTTCTGAAAATTGCGATAAACATTCGACATAATTTTAAATATCTTTATCTCTCGGATCTTATTTTCTACTCTCATTCTAAATGATGCTAATCTTCTATTATGCTCTTTCTGCTCTTGAGTTAATGGCTTTTTACGATACTTTTTATATGGAATTATAACATTGCTTTGCAATTTTTGCCAACCTTGATATCCAGAATCGGCATGTTTTATGCTATCAAGTGGTAAATATTTTTCTTGTTTCCTTATGCGAAAATCACTAATTCTACCACGGTATGACTTTGACACTGATAAAATTCTTCCTCCTTCTTCGATAATAATCTCAGTTTTCATAGTGTTGGTTCTTTTTTTTCCTGAATATGATTTCTTCCGTTTTTTACTATCTTCTGGTCTCTGTATTTGCTGTTCTGTAACATCAGCCAAAATCTTCAGTGTTTTTTCTGGCGTCATACTTCTATCTTTTGTGATAGTAACTTTTTTGGCAAGTAATGGCTCTATTTTCTTCAGTAACCTACACACATTTGCGTTGTGCACATTGAACAGGCACCCTAAAAATCTGTGTGTTATGTAAGTGCGATAGTACAAAATTACGCAAAATAACTTATCTTCCAGAGTTGGTAGTTGTGATCTTCTACCATGGCACTTTTTTTGTTTTTCAAGTTTTTCCCACTCAGACCTCACTTTTTCCACCACCTTTTCGAACTCCTCTACAGTTAAACCTGTTATATTACGAAAGTTTCTTGGATGTTTCTTTATGTTATAGTAACTAAAGCTCATTTTTTTACCTTACTCAATCTGCTTATTCTTCTTTTACCTCTCTCACATCATTTTGTCATCACCTTTTGCAGCAGGTCTATAGTGTTGGTTCTTTTTTTTCCTGAATATGATTTCTTCCGTTTTTTACTATCTTCTGGTCTCTGTATTTGCTGTTCTGTAACATCAGCCAAAATCTTCAGTGTTTTTTCTGGCGTCATACTTCTATCTTTTGTGATAGTAACTTTTTTGGCAAGTAATGGCTCTATTTTCTTCAGTAACCTACACACATTTGCGTTGTGCACATTGAACAGGCACCCTAAAAATCTGTGTGTTATGTAAGTGCGATAGTACAAAATTACGCAAAATAACTTATCTTCCAGAGTTGGTAGTTGTGATCTTCTACCATGGCACTTTTTTTGTTTTTCAAGTTTTTCCCACTCAGACCTCACTTTTTCCACCACCTTTTCGAACTCCTCTACAGTTAAACCTGTTATATTACGAAAGTTTCTTGGATGTTTCTTTATGTTATAGTAACTAAAGCTCATTTTTTTACCTTACTCAATCTGCTTATTCTTCTTTTACCTCTCTCACATCATTTTGTCATCACCTTTTGCAGCAGGTCTAAGAGCATGTCTTCAAACTAACTAGAAAGGAGTTAAGAAGTGTGTTATAAGATATATTTTAAATGTACCCAAGCGATATAAGTGACAAAGAATGGAAGATGATAGAGCAATATTTTGAACCTAAAAAGACCGGCAGACCAAGAAAACACAGTATTAGAACAATTATTAACGCAATCCGCTATGTGATGAGAACAGGCTGTCAATGGAGACAACTACCTAAGAATTTTCCACCATGGAAAACCGTGTATAGTTGTAATTCGCGTTTAAAAAAAAGTGGAATATGGGAAGAAATTCACGATTTTCTAGTTAAAAAACTAAGAAAGATAATTGGTAAGAATGAAACTCCATCAGTAGGAATAATTGACAGTCAATCAGTAAAAACCACTCAAAAAGGGGATCCAGAGGATATGATGCTGGCAAGAAAGTAAAGGGTAGAAAACGCCACATCGTTGTAGATACTCTAGGTCTTGTAATTGCTGCTGAAGTACACAGTGCAAGCATTCAAGATCGTGATGGTGCACTAAATCTTTTTGTTCAAGCCAAATGCAAAGCTCCAACATTACGTAAGTTTTTTGCTGATCAAGGATATACAGGTAAATTGCAAAACCGCTGTTTATTGGAAACTGGATGTTTATTGACGATTACCAAGAAAGTAGTTGATACAGGATTTCAGGTTATTCCTAAACGTTGGATTGTTGAAAGAACCTTTGCTTGGCTCTCCAATTTTAGACGTATGAGTAAGGATTATGAGCATTCTCCTCTCACTTCAAAAAACAACATCTTTTTCAATATGATCACTATTATGCTTCACAAATTAGCTCATTCTTAAGTTTGAAGACATGCTCTAAAGAAAAACAGCTCTTTTTTAGGATACTTGCCAATAATTTCATTGAGATTTTTTTTTGAATTCTTCCTGTCTGTTTTTATCTTGTCCATTATGAACTGGCCTTGGTGTAATATATGAAAATTTCATTCTTTGCATATTACGGTGCACTGTGGACTTACTGACATTCAGACCAAATTTTTCCTGAATCTTTATTCTCATTTCTTTAATAGTAATGTTGGGATTTTCTTCTATCCATACTTCAACTTGCTGTAGTTGAACCTGATTTAATTTAGTTTTTCTACGTCGTTGTGGAGGAGCAAACAGTTTTTCTTCTCTGCCAAATTTCAAGAGTTTTACCCACGAAGTTAGTGCGCTTCTTGAAATGCAATATATTTTTGCTACAGCCGTTATACTGTACTTTTTTGCTGCAATTACAGCATTTAGTTTTTTTGAAACATATGCATTATTCCTTACTTTCTTCAGCATTTCTTTTGCTGATTCTACTACTTTTTCATCCAATAATTTTGATCTTAATGCCATTTAAACCTCGCTATTTTACTTACTTCAGTATGGCTTTTTTTTTATTATTATCTATCCGTTTGTTGTGCAGTGGGAATTGGTATTAGAATAAAAAAACGCCATACTTGAAAGTATAATGTAAGTAATTAGCCAACCACGGGGCTTCTTTTGCCTTTTTTTTCATTTGGTAAATTTCTTAACGTTTGTAGCTAAAAGAGCCTAAGAGAGGTCAGTGCTCCTTTTTTTGTCATCCAAGTAGCCTTGTATCTTGAAAAAAGCATCTAATGCTTTAAGCTTAAGCACTAGATGGAGAAGGGAAAAACTCTGTTGCTAGCCTTAGATATAAAATCTGTATAGGAGACAAGAGTTCCCTTCTCAAAGTATAGGCTGGACGGTATCGTAGAAAAACCTAAATGGTTCTAATTCTGTATTCACAAGGTTAGCCCTACTTTTCATTTTAAATAGTAACGTATGGGGTTATATATGATCAACAACTTTTTGGGCATAGACATATCAAAAGATCGCTTTGATGTTTATCTCTCATTCATAAGTAAAAAAGGAAAACGTGAAACTAGGAAAAGAAGCTTTAAGAACGATGATAATGGGTTTCAAGGTCTACTGAACTTTCTACAAAAACATAACGTAGAACAAGTGAAAGCTTGTATGGAAGCTACTGGTTGTTATAGCGAAGCTTTGGCTGAATTTCTACACAATTCTGGATATTTTGTTAGTGTTGTAAATCCTTATTGTATTAAATCTTATGCGAGGAGTAAGCTTGTAAGACAAAAGAATGATCAGACCGATGCAGAAATTATTGCTGATTATTGCCAAAGACAGGAACCTTCTCGTTGGACACCACCTTCTCCTGAAATGAAAAAATTAAAACATCTTTATCGTTGCTCGGTTGCGTTAAAAGATGAGTTAACATTAGTAAATAACCACTTAGAAAAAAAAGAGAGACTTCCCAAAGAAGTTGCAAATGCTTGGGAAGACCTTGCAATGAATATAGCTCAAAAAATAGAAACAATAAAAAACTCCGTACGTGAACTATTAAATCGACACAAAGAATTGTTGGAAAATTTTCAACTTCTATTGACTATTCCAGGCATAGGAGAAGAATCAGCAACAGCTATTTTAGCTGAAGTTCCTGACACAAAGGCTTTTAGAGATGCCAGGCAATTGGCAGCATATGCAGGAGTTATACCGAGAAATATAACATCAGGTTCCTCTGTATATGCCAAACCCAGATTAAGTAAATCAGGTTCACGAACACTACGTAAGGCAATGTATTTTCCTGCTATAGTAGCTAAAAATCACAATCCTATTATTATGACTTTTTGCAAGAGATTAAAAGAAAAAGGCAAGCATAATATGGCCATTGTGGGAGCTGCGATGCGTAAGTTACTCCATATTGTTTTTGGTGTTCTAAGTTCAAAGAAGGCTTTTGATTCAGACCATATCAAAAACTATAGGGCTAAAAGGTTGGCTGAAGGTTTAGTGCTTTAAAATCAAAAAATGCTTTCTATCACATCTTATGTGAAATAGTATCTTACACAAATTTATTGAATGTAGTTGGTTAGTGGATATGTTGATAAGTAAATTTCTGCTGTCTTATATGTAACTAATTTACTTATCAACATATCCACTAACTATAATCTGTGTACTGCTACACAGGATGTAAATTGAAAGTATTTTTTGATTTTATGATGTAACTTGAGCAATTTTTATAATTTTTTTGTTGACTGGTGAGACGGTATCTCCTATGGTGTCATCCCAGTGCCCAGACACTGGGATCCAGTTGAGCTATTTCAACAAAAATACTGCATTTTGAGATGAACGTTTATTTTCACCAGATTATTTACAAGTATAACAATTAAAGTCTGGATTCCAGTGTCAAGCACTGGAATGACACCGTCTTGGATGGAAACCAGTGTCGGCTACTCGGATGACATCATAGGGGCGCTGCCCTGACAACCGTCATCCCGCTGCTTGTTAGCGGCTAAGGGATACCGCGAATGAATCGCGGTATGACGTAGGGATTGCATTAGCTATAATTCTTTAGTTTTCACTTTTCTTTTAACCTTGCAATGATATTTTCTTTGCCGATAAAAATTAATAGTTTAGCGAGCTCTGGTCCTGTTTCTGTTCCTGTTAAAGCTGAACGCAACTGCGTAAATAGGTTTTTTGCCTTTATATCCACTGTTTGTCGAATAGTTTTGACCCATTCTGACAACGTGTTTTCATTACAATCACCTTGGGGCAATGCATTGAACGCAATTTTTATAAGCTCCTTATCAAGAATCACAGGCTCTATATCGGATTTGCATATTTTCCACCACTTGGCCACCTCAGAAAACCTTTCTATATTGTTCTTTATAAAATACCAAAACTCTGAGGAGTCCACTCCAATTTGATTTAAACGTTCTTGTATAATTTCAAATGGCATTTGTTGCAGCACTTTGCTATTTAGCTTGTATGCTTCACTCAAGCTAAATTGCGTACATGCTGAGCTAAATTTTTTAATGTCAAATGAATCAATCAAAGATTGCATACAGGCGCAAGCTTCAATTGGATTGGATGTTCCAAGCTTCACTAAATAACTAACTAGTGCCATCGGTTCAATTTCATCTTCTTTTATAGATTTAATGTCCAGCACGCCGGTTCGCTTGGATATTTTGCTATCATCAAAATGTAGCAGAGAAAGGTGAGCAAATGTAGGGATTTTCGCTTTTAATGCTTTAATCATTTGGATTTGCACTGCGGTATTAGTTACATGATCTTCCCCGCGTACAATATGAGTTACATTAAAGTCAACATCATCAGTAACAGAAGGTAACATGTATGTGTAAATTCCATCTTCTCTTTTTATCACAGGATCGCTGATGTGACTTGTTGCAATATTTATTTCACCTTTAACTTCATCATTCCATTTAACAACTTCATTTCTATCCAACTTAAATCTAAAATGTGGTCTTCTTCCTTCTTGCTCATAACTAATTTTCTCTTGCTCAGTTAGAAGTAACGCGCTTCTGTCATATACAGGGGGAAGTCCTTGTTTTAACTGCAATTTTCGTTTAATGTCTAACTCTTCTCTTGTTTCATAGCATGCATAAATATGCCCTTCTTTTATTAACTGCAAAAACACCTCATTGTAACGCTCAAAGCGCTCTGATTGCTTGAAACTTGCATCCCAATTGATACCAATCCATTTCAAATCTTGTATGATATCATTTATATATTTGACATCTGAACGCTGAAGGTCAGTATCATCAAAACGGAGTAAAAATTTTCCATTTTGATTGCGTGTGTACATCCAACAAACCAAGGCAGTTCGTACGTTTCCTACGTGGAGGTAGCCAGTTGGGCTTGGAGCGAATCTTGTTAGCATTTAAATAGCAATATTGTTTACTCTAATTTATTTTAATTTTATATAAATATATGGCTAGAGCAAGCGAGATCTGCTAATACAATTGAGCAAGAGAAGAATAAGTATGGCTATGGCATTGTGGCACCTTTGATATTTGATGGATTAAGACCATATGATAAATTCAAGAAAATTCACAGCTTGACGACAAAGGCTAATGTAGCATTATATTGGTATCATGACTAACTTAGAAAAGATGAGAGAAAAACTGCAAGATCAAATAAATTATCATAATGTTTTGTATCACCAAAAAAATAAGCCAGAAATAAGTGATGCTGAATATGATGAACTGAAGAAAAAGTTAGCTGAAATAGAGCCAGAAATTTATGCAACACAAGATAGTGTTGGTGCTCCACCTGATGAGAGGTTTTCTAAGGTGGAACATCAAGAACCTATGCTTTCCCTTGAGAATGCTTATGATGAACAAGGTGTAGAGAAATTTTTGTCTAAAATAAAGAGGTTTTTAATTGAGGACAAAATAGAGATATTATGCGAGCCAAAAATTGATGGGTTGTCGTTTTCTGCAATTTATGAGGATGGGAGATTTGTTAAAGCTGCAACTCGAGGTGACGGTTTTTTAGGGGAAGATGTCACTCACAATGTTGCAACAATAAAAGGCTTTCCTAAGTTTTTGCAAGGTGTGCAAGGAAGACTAGAAGTAAGAGGTGAAATATATATCAGTAACAGCGACTTTTTAAAGTTAAATGAAAACGATGAATTTGCCAATCCTCGAAATGCAGCCGCTGGTTCTCTAAAGCAATTGGATGCAAACATTACAGCAAGCAGACCTCTTAGATATTTTGCTTATTCTTTGATTGGTGGAGCAGAGAAAAGTCAAAGTGAGGTACTAAATAAGCTTGAGGCACTTGGTTTTTGCGTAAATGAGCATCAGTCCTTAACGAGTAGTTTAGATGGAATGCTGAAGTTCTATAACGAGGTCTATAACTGTCGCTATAACTTGGATTATGATATTGATGGAATAGTCTATAAAGTAAATGATTTGGTACTACAAAATCGTCTAGGGAATACTCACAAAGCACCGCGCTCAGCACTTGCATACAAGTTTTCTGCGGTTTATGCAAAAACAAAGTTAAATAAAATATTTATACAGGTGGGCAGAACAGGAGTTTTAACTCCAGTTGCAGATTTAGTGCCAGTTAATATTGGTGGGGTGCTAGTTAGTAGAGCAAGTCTGCATAACCAAGATGAGATAAAACGTAAAGACATAAGAGAGGGAGATATTGTAACAATCAAAAGGGCAGGGGATGTAATTCCCCAGATCGTTGAAGTAAGCAGAGATTCTCGTCTTCCAAATACACCTGAATTTGTGTTTCCTGAAGTATGCCCTGAATGTGGTAGTAAAGTACGTCAGGTTGAGGGAGAGGCTGCAGTAAGATGTCCTGAGGAATTTGCCTGTAAAGCTCAAATAATAGAAAAACTAAAGCATTTTGTATCGAAAGATGCATTTGACATTGTTGGCCTTGGTGATAAGCAGATAGAGTTTTTTTACGACCTTGGTCTGATAAAACAAATTCCCGATATTTTTACTTTAGAAGAAAGATTGGATGAATTTAATCTGGAAGAACAGTCTGGTTGGGGCAAGAAATCAATAGCTCATTTATTAAATGCTATACAAAGCAGAAGGGTAATAACTCTAGATAGGTTTATATTTTCTTTAGGTATTAGATTTATTGGCCAAGTTGCAGCAGAATTGCTTGCAGATTATTATGTTTCTTATGATAATTGGTATAATTCGATGATTGAACTGTCATCAGATAATACTGAGCTAGTAGGTATAGACGGCATAGGAAAAAAAGTAGCTGAATCTTTGGAATCATTTTTTTCTAAGGAACATAACATCAAAATGTTAAATGATCTTACTGCTTGTCTTCAAATTCTTCCTGTGAGCTCCAACTCTAGTGACTCTGTTTTAAATAATAAAATTATAGTGTTTACTGGTAAGCTACTTGCTATGAGTAGAGGAGAGGCAAAAGTAAGAGCCAAAACTCTAGGAGCAAAGGTCAGCTCACATCTTTCTGCTAAAACTGACTACCTAATTGCAGGAGAAAAACCAGGATCCAAATATAAAAAGGCAGTGGAATTAGGTGTAGAAATTTTAGATGAAGACCAGTGGCATAAAGTGATAAGTTTGGGAGTGTTCAAATGAAACTTGGATTGTATATTAAATCAAAGTTGCAAGACTATTTAGAGAGTAGCCAATTCTTTCCATCCAAGAATCATTTTATTGACTTGCCTCAATTTTTCAACAGAAGGCAAGTCTTCTGTGCTGAGTGGTAGGCGGACAGTTTGATGTTCTATGAGCCCAATATCATGCAAAAGTGCTTTAGTAGGTATTGGGTTGCTGGCAGTAAATAACGCTTCGCAAGCCTGTTGCCAGATATCTGCCTGAGGGTTCCTGCCATTGAGGCACTTCTTAACATATTCATGTGCTACATATGGCCAAACATTGGAAGCAACGGAAACCAGGCCAGCCGCACCATAAGCGGCCATATCGGATATCATATTATCATCTCCACAAAAGACCTCAATATTTGGTGCAACTTTCTTATACTGAGCTAAAGTATCAACAGTGCCACTTGAATCTTTGATAGCCCAAAATTTTTCGTGGCTGGATAAGTTGCGTACAGTTTCAGCGTGAAGATTTATTCCTGCTCTTGATGGAATATTGTAAAACATAACCGGCACATGTGCTTTCTCAAGCAGCTTTTCAAACCATAAAGTCTGCCCCATAATTCCGGGCTTTGCATAAATGGGAGTTGTCATTAGATAGCCATGAATAGGCATACCCTTGCAAAAATCAAGCCATTCAAGAGTCTGATATAGATTCACTCCTGGTACGCCAATTATAATTTTCGTATTTAATTTTAGCTTACATACGAATTCAACTAATGTACGCTTTTCAGAATCAGTAAGCGATAGGCTCTCACCTGTGCTACCCAGCAACACTACGCCATTTTCAGCTTTAACTTGCATTGTCAGTAAACGCTGCAAACTGCTATAATCTATGCTATCTCCATTGCAATTAAAAGGAGTAACACAAGCAGTCCATAAAAATGTAGATTTCAATTTAAATTGTTAAAATGGTATTTCATCATCGAGTAGTTCATCTTTTATATCGTTGTCAAAACTTTCGTGTTTATCTTTTTGTTCTGTTTCACCTTGTTTGTATTCACTTGGCTTGTAATCAGAATTTGGCGCACTATTTCGTGAATCCAAGAGAGTAAGAGCGCTATTAAAATTATATAGAACCACCTCTGTTGTGTATCTTTCACCACCGTTTTGGTCAGTCCATTTTCTAGTTCTCAAAGAACCTTCAACATAAACTTTACTGCCTTTGCGTGCAAAATCTTTGACGATTTTTACTAATCCTTCACTAAAAATTACGATATTATGCCACTCTGTCTTTTCAGAGCGCATACCGGAAAGTTTGTCAGTCCAACTTTCAGACGTGGCTATTGAAAAACTTGCCATTTCTTTTCCATTTTGTGTAGTCCTAATTTCAGGATCTTTTCCTAAATTACCAACTAGTATGACTTTGTTTATGGTACCACCAGACATAATTATGCTCTAAATAAATCCTTTTATTATCTTATGTGAAAATACTATTGTCAAATTTAATTAAAAGTGCGCTTGGAGGGATTCGAACCCACGGCCTTTGCCTCCGGAGGGCAACGCTCTATCCAACTGAGCTACAAGCGCATATATAGCTACCCACCCGCGGTATCTCTAGATCCCGCTAACACGTAGCGAACCGTCATACCGCGATTCATTCCACAACTGTACGAACATTCGTTTGTGAAAGCAGTGTGTTAAATGTTATAGCAGGTTTTGCCTCAAACACAAAGAGGAGAGTAGACCGGCGGAACTTCCCCACCAGTAAGTCGCAGAACTGTACGGAAACCTCTCGGTTTATACAGCTCCCATTATTTAGCCTTTTGATCCTAATCCAAGTGTCCAATGATAGAAGATATTTGGAGACCTCTTTCTCACTTTTCCTAGAAATTGCTTTGCTAGCCTTCCATGATCCCGAAGTTTCTTGTATTTTGTCCTGACCCATCTTATGAGGTATCTCTCTATGTTTCTGAGAGATGTATACATCTCCGATTTATAAAACCTGCCATAGTACTGAAACCAGCCTCTGACTATTGGATCTATTTTCTTCGATATTTCCTCTAGTGTGGTCCATGTAATCCGATGTATTCTCCATGACTTTATGGTTTTCTTGATCTTCTTCTTGGCTTTGTTGCTGATTGCAGGTAGAAATGAAACATAACAGTCCCCCTTCTTATTCTTTGCTATTCTAGGTCTAAAAGTATTGACCTTACCCAGAAAAAGTGGAGAGAAAGAAAGGAGTTTTTTCGGGTAAAATAAAATTTTGGAGGATTAGAAATGGCAAGAGAATATACGGCAGAATTCAAATTGGAAGCTGTTAAGCTGGCAAATGAACAAAGAAAGGTAGGTCAACCGGTTGCAAAAGTAGCAAGAGATTTAGGAATAAGGGATAGTGTATTAGGAAAATGGATGAAGAAATATAACGAAAAAAAGTCAGCGGCAAATGCATTTCCAGGTAAAGGTAATGTAGCACCTTATGACAAAGAGAGATTTGATTTACAGAAAGAGTTAGCAAAAGTAACAAGAGAAAGAGACATTTTAAAAAAAGCCCTGGGATATTTTGCCAGTCAAAAAGAGTAAAATATTTTTTTATAAAAGAGCATAGTAAACACCATAAAGTGCAGGAATTATGTAGGGTTTTGAATGTATCTGCTAGTGGCTACTATAAGTGGACTACAAGGAAAATAAGCAGTAGAGAATCAGCAAATAAGAAGTTATACCAATTCTCACTGCACAACAAACAGATAGACAATAATGGAAAAAAAGCCATACTAAACTAAGTGTAATAGCGAGGTATAAATGGCATTAAGATCAAAATTATTGGATGAAAAAGTAGTGGAATCGGCAAAAGCAATGCTGAAGAAAGTAAGAAATAACGCATACGTTACAAAAAAACTAAATGCTGTAATTGCAGCAAAAAAGCACAGCATAACAGCGGTAGCAAAGATATGTTGCATTTCAAGAACTGCACTGACTGCGTGACCTAAAATTTAGCAGAGAGGAAAAATTGTTTGCTCCCCCTCAACGTCGTAGAAAAACTAGATTTAATCAAAGTCAACGTGAACAAGTTGAAGCATGGATACAAGAAAATCCTAATATCACCATTAAAGAAATGAGAATAAAAATCCAGGAAAGATTTGGTTTGGATGTCAGTAAGTCCACAGTACACCGTAATATGCAAAGAATGAAATTCTCATATATTACTCCAAGACCAGTTCATAATGGTCAAGATAAAAGCAAACAAGAGGAGTTTAAAAAAAAATCTCAACGAAACTATTGGCAAATATCCAGAAAAAGAGCTATTTTTCTTTGATGAGTCTCGGTTTGGCACACATTCAAAAATTGGACATGGGTGGTTTAAAAAAGGCATTAGGACACAGGTTAAAATAAAATTAGGTAGGCAAAATTTCTATCTCTATAGTGCGGTTAATCCTAGAAATGGAGAGAGTTCTAGCTTATTTGCACCAAATGTCAACACTGATTGCATGAATATATTTCTTGAGCAGATGTCGCAATATCTAGGAATACGAGAGACTTTTCTCGTTATGGACTGTGCTAGTTGGCATAGGTCAAAAAATTTAAAGGTACCTAAAAATATCGATATTATATACCTACCTCCATACTCACCTGACTGTTGAGAGGTTTTGGTTATATATAAAACAGAACATTTTGTGCAATAAAATATACGATACAATTACCCTCCTTGAGCGCACTTTGTGTAAATTTGTTACCTCTCTTACCCACTCCATAATTAAACAACATACTGTAATTGCTGTTGAATGATGGAGAGACATACTCCATTATTTTAGCACGAAGTAACGAATTCAGTAGAATAAGTTCTTCAAAAACAATTTAAACTTTTACAGTAGGAGTAGTCTCATGAAATATTATAGCGGATTAGATGTCTCACTCAAAGAAACTTTTATCAGTATCGTTGATGAGAAAGGAAAAATTGTTAAAGAAGAAGTTGTTGCAAGCGAGAGTGACGCAATAGCTAAGTGCCTGCTTGACCAAGATATCGGATCTTATTTTCTACTCTCATTCTAAATGATGCTAATCTTCTATTATGCTCTTTCTGCTCTTGAGTTAATGGCTTTTTACGATACTTTTTATATGGAATTATAACATTGCTTTGCAATTTTTGCCAACCTTGATATCCAGAATCGGCATGTTTTATGCTATCAAGTGGTAAATATTTTTCTTGTTTCCTTATGCGAAAATCACTAATTCTACCACGGTATGACTTTGACACTGATAAAATTCTTCCTCCTTCTTCGATAATAATCTCAGTTTTCATAGTGTTGGTTCTTTTTTTTCCTGAATATGATTTCTTCCGTTTTTTACTATCTTCTGGTCTCTGTATTTGCTGTTCTGTAACATCAGCCAAAATCTTCAGTGTTTTTTCTGGCGTCATACTTCTATCTTTTGTGATAGTAACTTTTTTGGCAAGTAATGGCTCTATTTTCTTCAGTAACCTACACACATTTGCGTTGTGCACATTGAACAGGCACCCTAAAAATCTGTGTGTTATGTAAGTGCGATAGTACAAAATTACGCAAAATAACTTATCTTCCAGAGTTGGTAGTTGTGATCTTCTACCATGGCACTTTTTTTGTTTTTCAAGTTTTTCCCACTCAGACCTCACTTTTTCCACCACCTTTTCGAACTCCTCTACAGTTAAACCTGTTATATTACGAAAGTTTCTTGGATGTTTCTTTATGTTATAGTAACTAAAGCTCATTTTTTTACCTTACTCAATCTGCTTATTCTTCTTTTACCTCTCTCACATCATTTTGTCATCACCTTTTGCAGCAGGTCTATTGAAGCTGATGGTTAATTGGTTGTTAGCGCTATAAATAAATGGCACCCTTGTTTTTGGGCACAGAAGTTTTCGAGAAATGCTTTTCTCTAATTTTATGTTTTTTGCAACATTGTTGGGGGAGTAATAAGCACGCCTTTTAGTTAACCTTGATTTTATTCACCCTCCTTCCCTTTTTTTTATCGCTTGATTCGCAGCAGGTCTATAATGATCCTAAAAAAAATACTATTGAATTATTATAAATTAAAATGATTAAAAATTTAATAAGTTTAATTATAAATCTAGCATATCAACTAACGATATGATGTAAATTTTCTTTCAATTCCACTGTATCTTCGCCAGTTTTGCATACAGCCCATCTTTACTTATTAGAGAGTCATGAGTGCCTACTTCTTCTACTTTTCCATGATTAATTACTATAATCTTGTCAGTTTTAAGTGCGGTTGATAGCCTGTGCGTAATTATAATTGTTGTTCTGTTTTGCATTAACTTGCTCAATGCTTTTTGCACGAGGTTCTCACTTTTATAATCAAGAGCAGAGGTTGCTTCATCCAGTATCAAAATCTGAGGGTTTTTTAGTATCGCTCTTGCTATTATAATACGTTGTTTTTGCCCTTCAGAAAGTTTTAATCCTCTTTTTCCTACAAATGTATCAAATTTATCAGGCAGCTTATCAATAAATTCCATCGCATAAGCGCTGATAGCTGCTTGCTTCACCTCTTCATATTCAGCATCTGGTTTACCATATAGTATATTTTCCATTATTGAGCAAGAAAATATCATGTGATCTTGTGGCACTAAGCCAAACAACGATCTGAGGTCATTTAGTGCAATTGACTTAATGTTGTGCCCATCGATAGTAATGCTACCTTTGTTTGGATCATGAAAACGGAGCAGAAGCTTTAAAATGGTACTTTTACCACTGCCAGATGGGCCAACAATTGACACTGCTTGACCTGCCTCTATAGAAAATGATACGTTATTTAACGCTGGCTTATCAGACTGAGATTCATAAAAAAATGTCACGCCATTAAACGAAATTCCTTTTTGAACACTACAAATTTTTATAGGATCATCGGGATCTACTATAGAGCTTTTCATATTTTTAAATTCAAATAAACGCTCTACTATTCCAAGACCTCGTTGTAAATCACTGATATTATCGCTCAAATTATTTATAGCTCCTGCCGCAAGCGCTGAATAAAACACAAATGAGGAGAGTTCTCCAATAGTTATATTATTGCTTAAGACTTCTTTAATACCGAAGAAGAGCAAAACAACTAGTGAACCTATCACACACGTGATAACTAGAGTTACTAAAATAGCACGCAAGAGTACTAATTTTACGTATGATTTTGATACTGAGTTTAAATGTTCCTTAAAACGGATTTTTTCGTTTTCTTCGAGTACAAACGATTTGATGGTTACGATAGACCGAAAATTTTCCTCACTAAGTGATGCAAGCTCACTTAATTTATCCTGGGCAAAGCGTGCATGGCTACGCACTTTTTTTCCAAGTGAGGTCATGATAATGAGTAGTATAGGTATTATTGCGGCTGCATACGCAGTTAGTTGTATATTTGTATATAATAACATGGCAACACTACCAATCAGAATCACAAAATTTCGTAATATGGTGAGTAGGCTGCTATTTATTATTGATTGCAGCACAGAGGTATCAGTAATGAGTGCTGAGATAACATCTTGTACGCCTGTGTTCTCAAAGAAGCTTGGTTGTAAATCGGTAATACTGCTATATAAGTTGTATCTGATTCGTGCGATAACTTTCTCGCTGCCAATGCCAATGAAATATAACCGGGTAAATGCAGTGAGAGAAATGGCTAAAACTATAAGTATTGCAACTAATAGTTTGGTAGTAAAATCGTGCTCTGTGCCAGAATCAATTATATTGCTTAAGCCTCTGCCAAAGAGGAGGATCGTTAAGGCTGAAAATAAAACTGCAATAAAAACTATGATGAAATAAGATAGATTAGGCTTTATATAGCAAAATAACTCTCTAATATTAGATCGCATCTTATTTTGAAGTTTCTAAAGTTAATTATATAGATTTTAGTTTCAGGGGAAAGGGGAAAGGTACGGCTAACGTCATATTGCGTACAAACGTTGCAATTTTTAAGCAAAGTGATGTTGTTCAAGTAGCTGACACTTGGGGTCTATGTTTTACACGCTGGAATGACAAAGTGAGCGTGCGTAGGTGTCATCCCAGTACTCCTTTCTCGTCATCCCAGTGCCTATTTCTTTGTCATCCCAGTGCCCAGACACTGGGATCTCATTTTACTTTATGATGATGTCATGAAAGTAGCTTTCCATCCAAAAGGGTTTCATCCCAGTGCGTGACACTGGGATCTCATTTTATTTTATGATGATGTCATGAAAGTAACTGACACTGGGATCCAGAAGACTTAATTTCAACCAAATAATAAAGGCTAGATCCCAGTGTCTGGGCACTGGGATGACAAAAAAAGGAGCACTGGAATGACAAGGCTATAGTTGCAAGCGAGACGTCATACCGCCACGAACCGTCATACCGTGATTTATTCACGGTATCTCACATAGATCCCGCTAACAAGCAGCAGGATGACGGTTGTCGGTAGGCCTAAATTACTTTAGCCATAAATATTTAAGAAATTTACCAAACGAAAAAAAAGGCAAAAAAAACCCCGTGGTGCGAGTTTTGACCCTATATTACTGTAAGTGGCGCTGTAATAATGTGCTAACGCTTAAAATAAGCGCGATTTGGCTGAATGTAGAAAAAATAAAAAAGACATGCAGCCGCTATAATTTTATGTAATCCGCCAATAAATACTCTGAGTTTTTTACTGAATTTTGTCATTGAACCCGCGCGGATCAAAAACAAGTTTTGAGTCACAAATACCCTTATTGTCATAATAAGAGGGCTAGCGGAGTTTGTCAAGCAAGCTTTTTGTTTCTATTCCCAAGAAAAGCTCGTCATATGGTTATGCAAGAAGTCTATTCGTGTAGTTATAAATCACTCACAATTGATATGCTCGAATTATTCTCAGTAAATAAATCAAGCATAATGTTAGGTATTCTACCATCAACTATGTGAACAACTCCAGCACATTCCTCTACCATTTTAGTATATGCCATAAGCCTTCCAATAAATTTTTCTCCTTGAATTTTGCCACAATCAATCGATGCATTTAAATTTTTAACAGATATCTTCCTGCCACCAATTTTATCTATTTCTTCACCTGTATCGCTAAAGGTTATCATTTTAGATGCAGAAACTGCAATTGCAATTGTGCTTGCAGTGCTATCGGCATCAATATGATATGTTTCCCCATTTTTTCCATGACCGATAGGTGCAATAACTGGTATAAAATCTGATTCTTCAATAAAAAATAATATATCGGGATTGATTTCAGTGGGTCTACCGATGAATCCCATGTCTAGTATTTTTTCGATGTTATTTGATCTGTCTTCCTTAAGCGTAGTGCTTATCTTTTCAGCTTTTATTAAGTTGCCGTCTTTTCCACATAATCCAATAGCTGAACCACCAGCAGAATTTATATGCTGAACAATTTTTTTATTAACTGAACCACACAGTGCCATTTCAATGATTTTTATAGTGTCTTCGTCTGTAAGTCTGATACCATTCACAAACTTACTGTCCATACCCAGCATTTTTAACACTGAGTTAATTTCATGTTCTCCGTCATGAACTATCACCGGATTTATACCAAGCTGCTTTAATAAGACAACATTATGCACAAAAGTATTAAATAGTGTTTCATCTGAGATCGTTACGCTGCCACACTTAATGACAAAAGTTTCACCCACAAAGCTAGGTATGCTAGACAGCACTTCAAGTAATATTTCTGCTTTTTGTTCAAATGATACCTCACCCTTTAAAAATTCACTACTTTTCATTTTTTTATCTTGTAAACTTGAAAAACTCATCTCTTACCTTGATTATTTTATGCTTAACACGGATGCTTATTTGATGAATTGACACATTCTCATTATTAATCCATTTTTGAGTATCTTCTAGAATGGCATCTAGGCTTTTTTGACTCACTTTATCTATTTTTGTTAGCACAACGTTAAAGTTAATATTATTATATACTAACCAATAAATGAAGTCTTTGTCTATTTCTTTTAATCCTACCTTGCTATCTATCAATACAAACACTCTTCTTAGATTTTTTCTTTGAATTAGATAATACTCAATTAAGTTTAAATATTGTATAATTTCCTCCTTACCTGCATGAGAATAACCATACCCTGGTAGGTCAACAAGTCTGAACTTATCATTGTACATAGAATAAAAATTTATTTGTCTAGTGCATCCAGGTTTAGAGGAAACTCTGGCAGCTTTTTTGCTGTTTATCAGTAAGTTGATCAGACTGGATTTTCCTACATTTGATCTACCAGCAAACGCAATCTCTGGAGCCGACTCATCTGGTAATGATTTCATGTCCGAAGCTCCAAATATGAAATTGCAGCTTGATGTTATCTGTCTTGCCATTATATTCAAGTAGAAGGTATGTTATAGTGTTATTGCTTGATATAAGAAATTTTTTATTTCAGTATATATTACTTAGCTAGATCTGTACTATATGAATATAGAGAATAATTTACAAGACTTAAAGAAAAAATTTAGTGATATAGAAAGGAACTTGGAAAACCCTACCAATTTAAGTCAAAAAGAATTCATTACCCTTTCAAAGGAATACTCTGAGCTCAGGCCAATAATCAAGATAATTGATGAATATAACACGCTGAAAGAGGAAATTTCAGACTTAGAAGAAATAATGAAAGATGAAAACAGCGAAGGTGATATAAAAGAGTTAGCAAAAGAAGAATTTTTCGAAAAGCACAAGGTATTATTACCAAAAGTAAAAGCAAAATTAAAGTTAGCATTATTGCCAAAAGATGAAGATGACTCAAGAAATGCGATATTAGAAATCAGAGCAGGCACAGGCGGAGAAGAAGCAGCATTATTTGCAGCAATGTTATTTCGTATGTATCAAAAATATGCAGAAAGAAGAAATTGGAAGTTCGAGCCAATAAGCATTTCTAATACAGGTATAGGTGGCTATAAGGAAGCTTCTGCACTCATTAATGGAACAGAAGTTTTTGCAAGATTGAAATTTGAATCAGGAGCGCACAGAGTACAGAGAGTGCCAGAAACTGAATCCTCAGGAAGGTTACATACCTCTGCCGCTACTGTTGCGATATTACCTGAAGTAGAAGAAGTTGACTTTAAAATAGAAGAAAAAGACTTACGAATAGATGTTTATAGATCCAGTGGTCCTGGAGGGCAATCAGTGAATACAACTGACAGCGCAGTAAGGGTCACCCACTTGCCAACAGGGATAATTGTAATACAGCAAGATGAAAAATCGCAGCATAAAAATAAAGCTAAAGCGCTTAAAGTATTGAGGGCAAGGCTATACGAAATTGAAAGACAAAAAAAAGAAATGGAAAGGTCAACAATGAGAAAAAGTCAGATTGGCTCTGGTGATCGTTCCGAGCGCATAAGAACATATAATTTTCCACAATCAAGAATAACAGACCACAGAATTAATCTGACTTCACATCGGCTAGAGCAGATTATAAAAGAAGGTGAACTAGATGAATTTATTGAGGCGTTAATTTCACGTAATGAAGCAGAAAGGTTGGCGGGAGAAAACTAATCATTTGCATCAACTATACTGCATCTTCTAAAAGCAACAAATAGACAGTAAAAATAAATGCTAGTACTGATGCAGATAGAACAAGAATGGCTGCACTGATTGCTTGACCATTGTAAACATAGCTTGTTAAGCCGATAAAGACAGCCATGATAAAAGACCTGATGAATGCAACTGCAGAAGAAGCTGTGCCCTTAATTTCAGGAAAAACATTCAGTGATGCGTTAAAAAGCACTGCCTGGCACATTGCACAACCAATAACGAAAATGACCATAGATAGTGTCACTAAGTAGAAAGAATAGGGTGTGACCATACTGAATATCAAAAGCAATATAGATCCAATCATGATCACACCCGCGCCATAAACTACACACCTTATTGCCCCAAGTTTCTGTAAAATTTTACCAGTGAATAGACTGATGAGTGAGAAGGATCCAACTATTGCACCTTGATGTAGTGCATAAATAGCACTAGATAGAGCAAAAGTTTTCATATATAGAAAAGGTCCACAAGTGATGAATGACATATAGGCAGCAGAAAAAAGGCTTATTACCAAAGATGGCGCCATAAACCTTGAACTCAATAATAGCTTCCCGTAGTCTTTCATCATCTTTTTCAAACTAAAAATATCGCGGTCCTTTTTTGTTTCTGGTAACGCTAAAAGCAGCAAAACCCAAGAGATCAAACAAAGTATTGCAACAGTTGCATAATTACCACGCCACCCTACAGCTTCGTTAATAAAGCTTCCTAAAATAGGTGCAATTGCCATTACTACAGTTAAAGTTGCATTCATAATACCTATAAACTTTACTGCTTTGTCGCCTTGATAGCTATCTGCAATTATGGCAAACACAACTACAGACGTGCTGACACCAATACCCTGAACAAAGCGAGAAATTAAAAGCCAAAAAACCGACGGTGCAAAAACACAGCTCACAGCACCGATAAGTAGCAAAGTGTTACCTATGATCATAATCCTTCTTCTGCCATAGCATTCAGACAATGGACCAAAAAGCAACCCTCCTATGCAAAAGCCTAGGAAATTATAAGCAATAGTTAATTGAATTGTGCCTTCTGATACTTTAAAATAGTGCACCATATCAGGAAAACTAGGTACGGAAATGTCAATTTCAATGAACTTGGCAATTAGAGACAGGATTAACAGAAATGGTAGTAACATTTGAGATTTTTAATTAATGAATAAAAATATCACATTTAAAGCGTTGAAAGAAGAACATTTTTTACTGTTATTAAATGGTTAGAAACACCTCACGTAAAGAAGTGGTGGGATGCGGATATAAATTGGACACCAGAGTTAATTGAGAAAAAATATAGCAACTACGTTAAAGGATTCAAACGTTTGAAATTTGAGACACAAATAAAAGCAACTATTGGTTCGACCGTCGAAGTAATAAAGCGCAGTGAATTACACACTTTTGTTGTACTGCCAAAAAGATGGGTTGTTGAGCGCTCTTTTGCTTGGTTGGAAAAATGTAGGCGTTTGTGGAAAAATTGCGAGCGGAAACTCAACACTAGCTTGCAAATGGTCGTTCTTGCTTTCACTTCTTTACTCCTTAAAAGATTATGAACAGGTTCTGAAATAAAGAAATATACTGCCGATTTTCTTAATATATTACCAAATTATTCATCATTATATGATACAACTTACAGCATATTTACAGTAAGGTGTTATTTATGAAAGAGACAAAAGGAAAAAATAATAAGAGTCCAGTAGTTAGATTAAAGGCCACAGCTCAAGAGTTCAATTTTAGTAAATTAAGAGCAGATCAAGATAATAAATTAGCGAATTCCGGTGAAACAATGTTCTTAGATTTTCAAAGGATGAATTTTATTATTAACGGAAAAGAAATAGATAAAAATCTTATTATTGCATTTAAGGAAGGAGCTAAGCACCGCAGAAGCGAACTTTTTAATAGTGATGATATATATAATGACGAAATATTTAACAAAAAAGGAACAAGAGAAATAGATACGGATCGTGGCAAAGCTTTTGTTGCTTCAGTACTCGAAGATATTGAGAAAGAGCTTGTAAGTGACGCATTGGGTGAGCTGTGGAAAAATCACTGCGAAGATCCCAAAACTACTGATCATCAAAAAACTGATTCATATAAGAAAGAATTTGAAGAATTTTACAATGCTGGCCAAAGGTATATCCATCTATTACCTACAGAGAGAGATGAAAACAAGGATTACCGTTCCTTTGCAAAAGAAGTTTTCAAGAAAATGTTTAGATACGCTGGGGCAGAAGTTCCAAGTGATGCTATTTTAGAAGAGCTAGTTACCAATTGTAATCAAGCAGGGTATGAGGCTGCTCCATTTATACAAACCCAACTTGCACTTGGACAATCGTTCATAGTAGAAAATCCTAAAAAAGTAATAAACATTGATTGTGCTAACCAAAATAATGTGAGAATTAGATCTGATATGAGGCTACCAATACTCTCTGTTAAAAATCAAGTTATGCATGGCGATAAGATATGTAATCTGTCTAGTTCATTGGAATTTACAATTGAATCTCACAATGGTGAAGACTTTGTAACATACAGAAATGGTAAATTGTCACTTACTATTCCTAAAGAGTTAAAAAATTATAAAGATAATGGCAAGAGCTTGTTTGACATTATTAAAGAATATTTTCAGAAATTCTGTGCAAAATTAGGATTTAAACCTGAGACAAAAATACAAATAGAGCATGGCTTCGGTGCTCAAAGTAACTATTTAGATGGTACAATATCAACCACAGGATCGGATGCAAATGAAGAGTTTATCAATCTTTTAAGCGAAAATCTCAGAGAGAGGTTCTTGGGTTAGGGCTTGCTCTAGAAGATGTTAATGATCTTGTTGAAGTCAGAGTATCTACAGTTATGGATCTATTGAGTGATTATGCTAAATTGGAAGATAATAAAGAAAACAGAGAGTTATTAATAAGTGAAGTAGCAGATAATTTAGGGCTTCCTTTCAAGGTAAAATAGCATCAGAAGTATTGAAAGAGTTTGATGATGAAATGTTAATGCATACAGAAGGTATAGATAATAACATAGGTCAACATATAATGGAATTAGGCTCTTTACCTTCTTTGATAAGAGGCCATATTAATCATAATCAAGTGCAGTCTGTTGTAAATACTTTTATTAAGTTAATTATTGAAGGGAAAAGCGAAGTATACAAAGAAAAAAATGCGATTAATGCAATTGATGCAATTCATAAGGAGATAGATAAGGCAATTGTTGAGCAAGAAAAAAAAGCAACCAACAAACAAGATATAGAAAATGATAAATGGACAGATAGAATCAAAAAACAGAATTATTCTGCGGAATCACATGAACATTTACTTTAAAGTGTAATAGTTTAGACTTAATCTGACAGGCGTGAATTAACTGACAGAAGAATTGACAAAGTCAAAACCAAAATCAGCATCCTGTTTAATGCTATCAATATTTTTCTGATAAGCAATATGCATACTATCAAAAAAGGTTTGCATAGGTGTCTTATACCAATTCTCATTGTTGGTCAGTCAAATAGGAGACATTGCAGAGTTGTTTAATTGTGGAGCTGGCAAGAGAAGTAATAAATTTGCACAAAGCACCCTCAAGCAGAGCAATTGTATCGTATATCTTATTGCGCAAAATGTTCTGTTTTATATATAACCAAAACCTCTCAACTGGATTGAGCTCAGGTGAGTATGGTGGTAGATATATAATCTCAACATTTTTAGGTACCTTTTAAATTTTTTGACTTATGCCAACTAGCACAATCCATAACTAAAAAAGCCTCTCTTGTTCCTAAATATTGTGACATTTGCTCAAGAAATATATTCATACAATCAGTGTTAAACATTTGGTGCAAGCAAACTAGAATTTTCTCCGTTTTGGGGATTAATTGCACTGTAGAGATAAAAATTTTGCCTACCTAATTTTATTTTTAACCTTCGTCCTGGTGCCCTTTTTAAACCACCCATGTCCAACTTTCGAATGTGTGCCAAACCTTGATTCATCAAAGAAAAACAGCTCTTTTTTAGGATACTTGCCAATAATTTCATTGAGATTTTTTTTTGAATTCTTCCTGTCTGTTTTTATCTTGTCCATTATGAACTGGCCTTGGTGTAATATATGAAAATTTCATTCTTTGCATATTACGGTGCACTGTGGACTTACTGACATTCAGACCAAATTTTTCCTGAATCTTTATTCTCATTTCTTTAATAGTAATGTTGGGATTTTCTTCTATCCATACTTCAACTTGCTGTAGTTGAACCTGATTTAATTTAGTTTTTCTACGTCGTTGTGGAGGAGCAAACAGTTTTTCTTCTCTGCCAAATTTCAAGAGTTTTACCCACGAAGTTAGTGCGCTTCTTGAAATGCAATATATTTTTGCTACAGCCGTTATACTGTACTTTTTTGCTGCAATTACAGCATTTAGTTTTTTTGAAACATATGCATTATTCCTTACTTTCTTCAGCATTTCTTTTGCTGATTCTACTACTTTTTCATCCAATAATTTTGATCTTAATGCCATTTTAAACCTCGCTATTTTACTTACTTCAGTATGGCTTTTTTTTTATTATTATCTATCCGTTTGTTGTGCAGTGGGAATTGGTTATAAGAATGCACCCAATGGTCTACATCTAGCTGAAGTTCTGCCAAAGAGGTGTAAATTTTCTTTCTGAAGATAATATTGTAGCATTCATCTTGCATAGTTCTGTGGAACCTTTCACATATGCCATTAGTTTGTGGAGAACGAGCTTTGGTTCGAGAATGATCAATATTTTCTACCCCAAAATACAGCTGGTAAGCGTGATTTTCAGGTCTGCCACAGTACTCTGTACCACGATCCGTCAAAATGCGTAGCAATGATACTTTCTGTTCATCAAAAGACGGTATCACCCTATCATTGAGAAGGTCTGCAGCTGTAATAGCAGTCCTTTCTGTTAGCAAAAGCAACTCTAGAGTAGGTATCATCAAAGGTTTGTTGGTAAATTCGTCCAATACCTTTGATATTACCCACATAATAGCTATCTTGGCTACCCAAGTATCCTGGATGTTCTGTTTCAATTTCTCCATGGGCCTCTTTTTCTTCCTTAGCCTTCTCTAGAGCTGTTATCTGCTCTTCTGTTAAGATAATGCCATCTTGAGCTACTTTTGCTTCTAATGCCTTTAACCTCTTTTTGAAATTCTCAAGATCGTTTCTTTGCCACACTGATCTTATTCCACTTGCAGAGATGAGAATTCCTCTCTTTTTCAGTTCGTT
The DNA here is from genome assembly GCA_019973975.1 of Trichonephila clavata. Taxonomy (NCBI): domain Eukaryota; kingdom Metazoa; phylum Arthropoda; class Arachnida; order Araneae; family Nephilidae; genus Trichonephila; species Trichonephila clavata. The sequence continues at coordinate 1,145 of BMAO01029875.1, read as the reverse complement.
TGCTGCTCTTTCTTGTCCATACGCTGGAAATTCTATTGCTATTTCAATTACTGCTTTTTCTATATCCTCCGATACTCTATTTGCATATAATGGCTTGCTTTTGCTTATCTCTTGTAAAGCCTCTTCTCCTCCTGTTTCATACAGTTCTTTGAAGCGGTAAAATGTATCCCTTGAATATCCCATTACCTTACACGCCTGTGATACATTTCCTAATTGCTTTGCAAGTTCTAGCAATCCCAACTTTGGTTTTAGTATTTTTTCTTGTGTTGTACTCATATCTGACACTCCTTTAAAATTTGTTCATATTTTTATCTTACTTTGTTTGCCTGTCAGATCAAGTCTAAACTATTACAGTTAAGCAATTCGTCATCCCGCAGCGGGATCTCTTGTTAGCGGATGAGATACCGCGAATGAATCGCGGTATGACGGTTAAGTACGTGTTAGCGGCTAAGAGATACTGCGGCGGTATGACGTAGAGCTCGCGTTAGCTATAAGATTAGCTAACATTCTGCACGTCCATAAAAAACAAACCTTCTTTTTCGTCTTGAACGCTAATAATAGCGTGAGTGTTAAAAGGTAAAGGATCATTTGTATGTCCATGGCCTACCCCTTTCATAGTAAATACAGGAAAGTTAACACTTTTTGCAAACCTTTCTTTTACAACTTCAACAAGGTTATCGTTATAGCAGTTAACGAAATCCCCAAAGATTACTGCATGTACTCCATCAAAGATGTGAGCTTGTTTTAGGTGATCTAAACTGCGCTCTATTGCGTATGGGTAGACTCTTATGTCCTCTAAAAATAGAATTTTACCTTTCGCATTTATTTGCCAAACAGTTCCTATACTGTTTTCAACTAAAGTCATATTACCACCGATGATTTTAGACTTTAATCTGCCATCTTTTAGTCTAATGCCATTATTTATCATCTTTAGCTTATCAAATCTGATAGAATCCCGCTTGTTAAGAATTAACTCTTTCAATTTTTCAACAGAGCTTTCAGAAACGGAGTTATTTACTATCATTTCCAACATGGTGCCGTGAAGAGTTTGCCAATCATATTTAGCTTGTAGATGGATGTGCAAGGCAGTTATATCGCTATAGCCTATGAGGATCTTTTTGTTTTGAGCAATCCTTTCTTTTTAT
>BMAO01029874.1:0-17764 GCA_019973975.1 Trichonephila clavata | reverse complement strand
AAATTTGAACAAGATAAATATATTTATCTATACATAAATATCGAGACAGTGTGAGCTAATAGTAGGAACTCAATAACCAATTACTGCTGAATTGTTTATATTCAGAATTATTTCATCTTATTCAGAATTCTTTAAATCTAAAATTACGTTATCGAAACCTAAATAATCTCTTATTATGTTTCTGTAATTAATATTTAATAAGTAATTTTTTAAAACTGATTTTTTTCATAAAAGCCCTTGCACATTAAAAATAATTACTCCATCCTAAGCGGTAGCAGTGCTTCTGGTCGTGAGCTCGTGGCCGGCGTTGTCGAGTCACGGGTTCGAAACCTGGTGCCACTAAAGACTTGACGTATGGAGGGATGATACAGGTTAAATCTCTTGAGGCTTAAAGTCTTCCAATTGACTTGAAGAGAGGGTATCGTACTTGTCACTGTCGACTGTGGTTCAAAATTCTAGGTCCGTCAGCCAATAACTATAGTGTTCCTTTACATGGGGCGTAGTTTCAAAAATTTAAAATAAAACCTTCGTAAATCTGGAATATTCTTAAAATTCATTTGGCTTGGTATGAAATGATGCATCAAAAGTCATATGTTAAAACTGCAAAATTTGTCTCTGGCGGATTAAGTGTGTGGACTCATTACCCTGAAAATGACTAAAATATATATATATATATATCAATTTCTTGTATTTCATGTATTTAAAATGCTAAGATTTTTTTGATATCCATTATAAAGTTTTAAAACTTCTCCAGTTGTTTTGTATATTTTTGTTGAATATACAAGATTAATGTGAATAGTTATTTTTTAAAAATTCATCAAAGTTAAATAGAGTTAGAAAGTTTACTGTTTTTGACTGTCAGACACGTAAAAACAAAACTAACTCATAATAGCTATCCCACATGCACAGTATTGTGAGAGAGAGAGAAACCTTTTAATAAGAAAAAAAACTTGTTCAAAAATTTTAAACGGTTTGTTTAAAAATTGTTTTTCTTTTGAAATGTATATTTTATGTGTATTCTAATAGGATACACATGGAAAAAATTTCGATTAAATATCTCTTTCTATATAAAAAAAAGTTTTTTGAGATGCTGTAATAAATTTATTACGTACTAAACGTTACGTTTTTACTATCGCAACAATGCTCACCAAGTTGGCAATCCCAATTTCGCATGTGTCGCAAGCGCTGAATCGGCAATCATGTGCCTTGTTTCATGTAATGTCGCCAATACAGTTGTTATAATACATTATTGCAATCTCTCGCAGAAAAATATCGCCACGATTGCCTGGACTGGAATTATTGCGTGAGAAGAAAAGCGTTGTCTCACTCGAAAACTGATAAACAATCAATGGGACTAAATACTCAACTTCACAAGAAGCTGCAGGTTTTTCAATGGCTGCAGGAATTTTATCAATGAAGTGTTGGAAGATGTAGCTTCAGTGATGAATTTAACTGAAGAGGAGCGCCAAGAAGAAATTTTTCGGGAAAAAAAAGAACAAATAAACATAGAATTGCATAATACATGTAAATTACAGTTTTACAATTTGAGCAATGAGAATGAGCAGTTGATGGGAGTACAATGGGAGTTGGTTCGCCGTCAAGAGGACCGTGTAGGGGAGCAATGCACGTTAAATCTATCGAGAGCTCAAACGTCCTCCCGTTGGTGTGGTAATTAGGTGAGAGGGGTGTCAGCTCAGGTGTTGTCCTCGTCACTTGACCATGGTTCACAATTACGAGGTCCGTCGCCAAAAGCCCTCGTGTAGCTGAAAGTTAATATTCACTTACTCACTTACCCGCTGTTGAGAGGACAGTAGGGGTCCCCCCCAGTATAAAAAAATTATGTCCGTTGGTTTAAGGGTACCGTGTCCCCTTAAACCAAGGATTGTAAGCTGATTTAGTGTTAATTAAGGGATAAGCCAATTATTCATTAGGCATTTTACATTTAAAAGCTATATCTATTAAAATTTAAAGATACCCACCATTATATATATATATATTTCTTTCGGTCTGATCTTAAGATGTTTTAGGATTTATTAGTCTTCTTTTTAATTTATTTACTGCTATATATATGAATCATGTTAAAAAGCTCGTAAAGTGAATTAAATAATAAATTTTAAGAAAAATAATTTATTTTATTAATTTCTGCCTTAATCATGGTTTTATACAAACGAATAAATAATATGCCAGATATATTATAATAAGTATATACAGCAGATTGTATACTTAATCTCATCAAAGACCGTCGAATGTTATAAAGAAAACTGGTGCATGTTTAATTCGATCGAAACGGACGCACTCATCATTTGAGTGCGGAATTAAAGTACGAATTCTGCAATCATTAACTTAATATACATTCTCAGTGGAATATAAGCTGAACATATTCGCTTTGTGAATTCGTGATTTTGCAAAGCAGAATTGTAACAGAAGAGGTTTTGATGTAGGTTTTCCAGTCCGCCAATTAGAGTCTCAAGTCTTGATTGAGATATGGAGATTGTATTTTAATTCCTGAAAGAGCATTAATCTCTCAGCCCACAGTTTCTTTTTTTTTTCTCCAGAGAATTAGTCTCAGAAAGTAAAAACCTGTGTGTGTGACTTTTAAAAACCGTTCATTTTTACATAGAATATCTTGAAATATTATACGGTATGTATCCTTGGATCTATCAAGAATCATCCTTGTTGAATGATTGTAGAAGAAAAACGGAAAAATGTTACAGCATAATAAAAAATAGAAATTAAAAAAATATATTATGTACGTTTGGTTTAAAAATTTAACATAAATTTAACTTAAATACAATAAAATACAGTTAATAATAAAACGTTCGTATACCAATCTAATTTCAGTTGTTGATTTTTAATGTATCAAGTTCAGGAGATCTGTATTCTATCAGTAGGTATTGAATCACCCCAAATACCATTTGACTCACTTAATTTTTGTCTGTGTCAATAAAGTGACCACGGTAGCCAAGTGGCTATAGTCACAAACTCTTAGCCATTGTATCATGAGTTCGAACCCTAGTTCCACTGAAGACCCTACATGTAGAGGGGCTGATGCACATTAAAACTGTCGAGGCTCAAAGTCTTCCCGTTGGCATGATGTGGTAGTTTGAGAGAGAGTTATCGTCCTCGTCACTTGACCCAAGTTCACAATTTGGAGGCCTGTCGGCAAAAGTCCTTACGTTGCTTTTTTGTGCGACGTTAATGAACACTGTGTTAATATGAAACTTAAACAAGATATCAATCATCAACATGGCCAAGTAATTTTAGCGCGTTTTTCACATGTTGTATTTTACAATAGAAAAATTCGGGAAAACTATGGGAAAAATTAAATATGATTCGGCTCATCTAGGGCACAAATGCGACCAAATGCCGAAAGCCCGAGGTCAATTGGTTGCTTATTGGCTGAGAAAAAGGTACGACAAAATATGGAACGAAGACGAAATTTGCGTCCTAATAGCGCTTTTGTTCCCTACGTGAAAAACGCGCTAAAAATCATTTTTAATTTATATATTTCTACTCGCTCAGAACTCGATAACTCAGGACTGCTGGCTGGGTGGCGCGGTTGGTTTGTCGCTGGCCTTCTGCACCTAGGGTTGCGGGCTCGACCCCGGCCGAAATCGGGGGATTTTCATGATACAGAAAACCGACAGTGACCATGTCGTAGGATTATACGACACGTTAAAGATACCTAGAGTGACTGTTTGGCTTGGATGCTCTCGGCAAAATTAAAACCTAGTACAGGTTCGCAACGTCAGAGCTCTGGTGCCTCCCTCTAGGGAGGAAACTGGGCGTCAAAATTACCTGCGGCGATTGGTATTCGCCTGTATGGTGCCGCACTAAAAAGAGATACCAGCTTCCGGGGAATGTACTAGGTCTGCAATGGTGAAACCCATCCACAGCCCAATAGAAATAAAAATAGAAAAATAACTCAGAACTGAACAAATTTTTCTGCAATGGGAAGAGATACTATTCATAATTAGTTTTTGTTCCAATGCCTCATTGTTCCATTTTATTTTCATTAGTGCCTTTGTATTTTAATCGTCTATTCCTTAGGACGTATTACTTCACACTTTTATTTCATTCTAAATCTTTTTTTTTTAATGTAAGTCGTTTTTAAGCACCAAATCATCTTATTCGAGGGCAAAAAACCTACTAACTCCATGCTGTCCAAACAGTCTCTGCTTCAGCTCTCGTCAAAGATGGCGTCTCTTCAATATCAAGTGAAAGACATCATTCATCTCTTTTGAGACCACCGAGTGATTGTGAACCTTATCTCCAGCCCTCGTAGGTGTTTCGAAGATGACACTTAAGTGGTTGGTGACAACTCGGAAGTGACAGGCGAACAGGACATCCCCAGTCGGACCCGTGTGCCGATCGTTATCAGGTGAGAGGAAAAACTGTCATCCCTCAGCGTCTGCGGACACAATGCGCCTTCATTCCGAACAATTTGGCTCTTTGTTTTGTCGATGGGTTCCTCGGTCTATTGAAACGAGCAGTTCAGTCGAAGCAAATTACACTCACTTGCGAGAGAGAGCGCGCGACTCTCAGAAATTATGGTGTCACCGAATGTAACATTTGAAGATAACTTTTTTCTCTCCTCCTCCTCCAAACACACTTGATGTATGCCTTGGAACAAATTTTGCAGTGACGCAGCTACGACATAGCCAGCACAAGGTTCTACCTGTGCTGCGTTGGAGATAGGCCAGCTGTGGGTCTGGTTCACAGATAAATCAACACTGCTCAATGTCGAGGAGTATTTAAATTAGGATTCGTACAGGATTAAGATGGATCCATGTTACTTTTTAGCGTGACAATACAAGTGCAGGCTTTGTGTTTCGGATAAGCAGAATGCCAGTGAAATATCATTGTCTTTGTTGTTTCTCTTTTGGCATAGATTGATTATGTATATTCTATTGTAAAACATATATATATATACATCAATTTCATATTTTATTGTATTTGCTCCTTATAGATGGACATATTCTAATCAGTATGTAAAGATAACTCAGTTGTACGATTTACCTTCGATTTAAAATACTTTTTGTGATTTATTTTTATGACATACGGACACATTCACTATAATTTGTTTGTATAACATTTACCACAAAAAAAGTTTACAAAAATTTATTTTTCTTTAAAAAAAACGTCGTATTAGAGTGTTTTTAATTGTGTTCTTAAATTGTGTTTAAATCTTTAAAGATGATTGACTGGATAACTTTTAGCTTAAGAAAATAATTGCTTCGATAGTATTGACATTCTATGCTTGGTTTGATTTTAAAAAATGAACCTCTATATTTTCTTTGTGTTTTAATGTTAAAATTTCAAGGAAACGTGTTTTTTTTTCGTTTAGTTTTTTTTTTTTTTTAAAGAAAAAAATATCTATTAAATATTAGCTTTTAAACTCGCCTTAAAATCAAAGAGATGGTAATGATTAGCCTTTTGAAAGAGTAACCGACATATACTAAGGTGGTTAACGAGTGTGATTCTCACTTTTTGGAATCATAGAATACCATCCAAACAACCACCAATCATGCAGGCCACAGAAGCTGGAGAGTTATGCTAAGATCACACATTAATATGTTTCGGCTCACGTTGAAGTGGCGTAAACAGAGTGTGGAATACACTTCACATCCCTCTCAGCGCATATGTCTGACCTTGTCACTTGAAAATGAGTTTCAAAATTGTGTGTCCATAATTCGTGTTCATTGCATCTTTGAATCAGGCAAAAAGTAGACAAGGAAAATTCTCAATGAACTAAAAATAATAAATTGATTAATTTGTAGTCAATGCCCCACAAGCTACACTACGAGTTTTCAACAAAATACTATGTAATTTTAAATTGTGATCTGATGAAGAGAATGGCATTTCTGTTTCTAAATATCCCACTGTGCCGCCCATTCGGTGCAGTGGTTGACGAAGCTGACTGTGGTGCCATAGGGCCTAGGTTCGAATCCCGGAGAAGGCATGGATATTTGTGTTGAAGTCTTTCCTTTGTGTTGTAAGACCCGTTTGATGCATTGTGTGGTGCACAAGGTTTATAAATGTTCTCAATAAAAAAAATATATATCCCACTGTGTGTCGATTAAAAGCACTGTTTTAGACTACAATCCAGATTTGCTCATTTGGATTCAGATCAGGAAATCAAGCTGATCGAGTTCGAGAGAAGAAGGGTCTCCAAATGAAAACTGTGTATAAAGAATCCTTGTGAATGTGTATCGCAGCTATATTATTATTAGTGAAGATATCTTCCTTAGTATACAAATCATCCTAGAAATATTACTCCCTCTCAGTACTAAGGTAATCAAATAATGTCCCCTTGAACGATAAAAGATCATTCTTTATTCTCTAAAGAAGGTTTAGTTCCCCCCCCCCAAAAAAACATGGAAATCAATCATCATGCACAATCGAACTTACTTTGAATTTTTTTCCATGGGTGATATATTAGAAGATTCCAACTCCTTCCTCTATTAAATAATGCTTACATCTGTCTACAAACAAAATCGAGATTCATTAGTAAAATATATTTGTATCTACACTAGCGGCGCACACAGGAATTTTTCAAGGGTAGGAGGGGGGGGGGGTCGGAAGCCCACCATTCTCATATCATGCTCCAATACGCCTTCTTTTGATTTTGTCGATTTTCAGGAACAAAAAAAAATTAATTATTGAATAAATAATTACCATTAATTAATAAAAAATTAATTATTAATAACAAATATTAAATTAAATTTTACGTACTATGTACATAAGATTATAATCAATCAAAAAAATACATCAAGGGCTTTGGGGGGTCCGTTCTCGGTGACCCCTCCCCCCCCATTGTGTACGCCACTGGTATATTTTTTATCAACAGAACATGCTTCGTGTAAAATGTAATATTAATGATTGAGGGAGAAATCAATATATGACAGTAAAGAACAATCTAATAGGGTTGATGTGGAGATTATTGTGTATATACCAGATATATATCGGAAATTGCTGTCTGTCTCTTGTCACTTTTTGACTAAAGCCTTTAGTATGACAATTTTCTCCTGATTTTATTCACCTGACTGTTTTGTGCGGGTTTGGACAAGCCATTACTGACACTCATTTGGACAAGTGTAGATTGTATTGTTAAATACTGGAGAGCTCGTTGCTTAATGATCTAACGATCAAGGGTTTACCAATTTTTTTTTAAATAATTTCCTCCTGGTTTTCTCTATTCCTTGTTTCTAAAAGTTATTAACTATGGAAATCTAAAGTTATAATTATCTGGGTTCTCCTGTCTAACTTCTCACCTTACTTTTAGTCAATAAATATTTTTAATTACAGTTTCGTATACCTAATTATTATTCAAAGTCATTATAATAAATTGGTTAAAACTGACTCATTATCTCATGACTGAAGGGAAAACTGCTATCTTACTTTTGGACATGATATTAAAACAACTATCAAATGATCCAGTGGCCACTGTAGTCTAGTGATTATGCTCACGAACTCGGGGCAGGCGTGGTCGCGGGTTTGAGCCATAGTACCCGCCCTGTAGAGGGGCTGGTGTACGTTAGGCTCAAAATTATCCCATTCGCATAGAGTGGTAGTTAGGAGGTGTCAGAGCAGGTGCCTTCCTTGGACCTGACCGAGGTCCAAAATTACGAGATTCTTCGCCAATAGCTCTTGCGTTGCTTTATAGTGAGACATTAATAAACTCTCATTCATCCACAGTGACATCTCTATTTCAAATATTATATTTTTAATTAATACAATATATTGGGGAAATGTTGAAATTGTACCGTTTTATCACTTTTTAATGCAATATGGGACAATTCGTGAGGAATTTCATAATTCTGAACAATAGTTAAATGAGAAGGTAAATGCTTGAACAGATATTTCACTGTTCTAATTTTCAAACTACATCTTATAAGAGATTAGAGAACATCGCAGCAAAGCAGCTGTCGTTATTTTTCACGATAGTCTTTGAAGAAATTAAAATCAACTTTAAACATCAAAAACAGGGACTCAAATTGCGACCTCAAATACCTAAAAAAATATCGCATTGCAAAATGAAAAAAAAAAAAATTATGTAATTCGATTCAGTAAACATTGTTCTATATAGAAATCATTGTGATTAAAACCATCTGGGTGTCGGAGAAGGGTGTGATATCAACACTGTCTCTAGAAACGGCTCAACATCTGTTTTGCCCCATGCGTGTGGGAAGAATACGTGGTCTCTTTTTGAAGAATACAATGACTCATATGGCATTCTGCTCACCCCCCGTACATCAAATTTGACAAATATTGACGTGAAGTGTTCGCCTAATGAGACGACGCTACAGAGTAGATTTCCGTATAACACTTTCTTACAGAATCTCTACTCAACAAAAGAAACTGACTTACCCAATTTCCAAGTCTAATAGTTCAAATAGAAATTTTATCTTTAATGCTCACTTAACCCTTAACTTCTTTCGGGAGTCGATTTCCACACAAAAAAACCCGTTCTTAGCGGATCTCTACTCAACAAAAGGATCATGCCTACCTAATTTCAAGTCTGTAAGTGAAATAGTTAAAGGAGATATAGTAATGAGTGATTGAATGAATCGCTTTTTTCACCACATTCTCCATGTAAGCAGAAATACTGTCAAGATCGCTCTAAATGGAAGGTCATGTTAGAGGTGCTCCTCACTGTCCAGAGTATTGTGCATTTGGAATTTATCTAATGTGAACAAAAAACTCTATATAGACATCCTGCGTCGTTTGCGTGAGTATACCGAAAAAAGACCACAATTTGGGCTGAGCAGTCATGGGTGCTTTAAATGATAACGCCCCTGCACACTGATCCCTCCCCATCCCTGACTTTTTCATCAATCGAAAACAACTGTTTGCCACATCCTCCTTACTCCCCTGATCTCGCCCCTATTTCTTAAGGTGGCACGTCGATTGTAGGGTCGTTGATTTCAATCTGCAAATGAAGTTAAAAGTGCACCACAGGCTGAATTAAAGGAAATGGCTGAAAATGGATTCCAGAATTGCTTCGACTATCTTTACAAGGGATGGCAAGAGAGTATTGTTGCTTAAGGGTCTTATGTCGGAGGAGTTTTTGATGTGTAACATCTTTACTCCCGATTGCTGTAGATTTGTGGAGTGATTTCGTGAAAAAGGACGGAAATGCGTAACATGAAATTGGGGAAGCGCGCGCTATTCAGTGAAGTTCTGTTTTTCTCCTTCATTCGGGAGGGCTCCGCCCCCATCCCCCCCCTGCGGTCTAGGCCGTGGATCTCTGTTTTTGTTTCTCACTTAAGGATCAGAGAAGTAGCTAAGTCCTTTAGGCAGAGACGTGGTTAGACAATGACGAACGTGTTACGATACCTGACTTCGATTGCTGCGTACAATTTAAACGACCGGGCCACAGAGCAGCTGATGTTGCGATCTATCGTAAGCAGAACAACTCACATGTTGTGGCTCGACATATGGATATTACAAGGGGTGATCAAATGAAAAGGTACGAAACGACACGGTGGGTACAAATATAGACTTTATATTCAAAATATACACCATAAGCCTGAGCACAACGATCCCACTGATGAACAAGCCGCAGGATTTTTTGCTCCCAGAATTCCTGTGGCTGTGACGAGACCCAGTCCTTCACAGTGTCCTTGAGTACGTCGTCCGAGTTGAAGCGCTTTCCTTTCAGGTGTTTCTTCAGTGGACCAAACACATGGAAATCGCAGAGTGACATGTCCGGACTGTAGGACGGATGGTCTCCATTGGAACTTGTCCAGTTCCATTTGTGTGACTCTGGAGACGTGTGGACGCGCGTTATCATGGAGCAGAACCACACCCTCCGTGAGCAGCCCCGGTCTTTTGTTCTTGATGGACTGCGTAGGCGTCGGAGTGTCTCACAGTACACATCGGAGTTAATGCTTTTTCTGTGCTCGAGTAATTCTGTGCTCGCATCATTTGGACGCCGCTTTTTATAAGAGCCTTTGCTCTCTCCTGCGCATGCGGGTACCCGCGCATGATCCGATCCCAGTCAGAGTCTCCAATGGCATCCCGAGATGTCTCGCTACATTCTCCCTTGGCGGGATATGCAAATATTTAACTGTTTCATTTTTATGTCGTTTCGTACCTTTCATTTGATCACCCCTTGTACTTATCGTCAAACAAGTGGACTGGGTATTGTTAGTCAAGATATTGGGACATATGTGTGGCAGAATGCTTATTTGAAAATGGACAAAGAGTGATTTCGGTGGACGTATACATTTCTCCGAATCAAACGGTTCACAAAATTAAAGATTTCCTGCATTTTGTACTTTTACCATATGCCGAAGGTGGTTCTGCTCTTTAAAAAAAACTATCACTCGCTTCCATTATTTTGAGAGGTGATTTTAACGTTTTTGGTTTGCTAGAAGCCGAGCCACTCATAGCTTTTTTGAATGATGAACTCAAGCTCGAAATGAACACAAATCGAAATGTTTCGACAACTAACAGTGGTACTGTTATTGATGCTATTTTCAACGGTTTTTAAATACTTTGAAAACACAAGTATATATGTCATATTTTAGTTATCATAAATTATCATTACCGCTCTTCCCCAAATTGAACAAGAATAATTATTTTTGATAAAAAAATTGCATTACTCCTTGTGTTCATTAAATAAAAATTTCATTAAAGATATAATTATTCCATTGAAAATTATTTCCAATCATACTCGATTAATTTTTTTCAGGATTTAAATTGCTATTGCGAATTTACCACGGTAACATTTCAGATGTTACACATCGTATGCGACTACTGTAAGGCTCGTTTCTTTTTTAAGTTATAGACTCTGCACAGAAACTTTTGAATCCTGTCTCGTATATAGATGTTATTAATGTGATATTTTTATTTATAATTTAATTAATGTTGTAAATATTTACGATATTTCGTTGACCATCGGACAAATCTGCTTTAAGTGGCTGTTTCATTGATTGAAATTCAATGCCAACGGATAGATTTAAATGCTGTGCAAAAATTTTAAAATAAAACAATTAAAACTTTTCATTATGTTTTGAGGTTCTTAAAGAAGACTTCCAAGTTTTCTTTCTTTGGCTTACAAATGCAATTAAAGGCGAATAAAGTAAATGAATATGCAAAAAAGTTTCAACTATCCTGCAATATGTTTCTTCCATTCATTGATAAGGCGGTTTTTTTATTATGTGATTCTGATTTATTTTTCTCACAAGTACTAAAATTTTTGTAATTCGAATTAGTCAAATCTAAGTAAGTAAATCAAAAATTTAATAATTCCTAATTACAGGAATGCAGAGGCCAGATATTATATAAAATACATATTTCTCGATAAGTATGTACAAGAATTTTCAAAATGAATATGAATTTTAAAAAAAAATTAACTACTTTTTTTAGATGTTTTAAATTAACAAAGGATAAATTCAGCATTGAAAACACATTACAACGAAATTAAGTGTTTATACGTCCAAAAATAAAAACAGAAGGGTTTGAAAAAGAAAATGATGTATACATTTATTCTTGTACTGTTCTTAGAAGTTTATTTCAAAATTATTTATGGGAGTTGAGAGGTACATTCCGAAGTATAAGCCGAAAAAAAAGTTCCTGGATACTGCTGGAGAAATGAGAGGAGAAAGCAAAGGGAGCTGTCTCATTTGAAAACTCTCGGGACAAATGCCTTGATGGCCGAATGATACCGAAGAAGGGAGGGAGCGTTGCGTCGGATTTGAAGTGAGATAAACTGCCGTAAAAGGAAAATAACAGTTTCGCGTCCTTGTCCAACAATATGAGTTCTGTCAGCTGTTCGCCTCAAGTGATATTATCTCCTCCTCTTGGCGTGTCATTTGGCATTGCCAATCACCATTTCACTAAGGATAGTTTATAATTATACACGCAGCAGTTGGTTAGCAGATTTTATACCGTTGTATATTCATTTTAAAAAAGCGAAATGCTCGTAGAATTGTAGTGAGTTTATAGCAGATTTTTTTTTTTTTTGTATTTTAATGAGGATTTAGAGAAAACGAATATCACACATGTTCAACTACACATACACGTTTTTCTATGCTTTAAATCTATATCTTTTATCTATATATCAAGTTAGATAGAGATATATATAGAGAGAGGTGTACGTAGTAGGATTTAAAAGCTCTCTCGGACTGAGTCCATAACTTCAAAAATATTACCTATTATTTTTAAAACACATCCTCCTTAGAAATAAGACCCTTGAGTAATGCCAAACTTTTGCTATCGCTTGTAAAGGCCAACGAAATATTTCTAGAATTCATTTTTAGCCTAGTCCTTTAATTCGGCCTGCAATGCACTTTTAACTTCATCTGCAGAGTGGTCTTCTTTTAACATGCAGGGATGTGTTGACACCCTATGTATGTTAAGATCCTTAGTCAGTATCCATTGACGTGAGGTCTCGAATATCCCAACTGATTCTGCTATTAGCTTTATTTTTTGTGTGAAGTCTATTCTTACCACCGCAAAAACCTTTTCAATGTTTTCAGCTATGCTGGAAATCTGCGAATGTCCAAAGCGTTTATCGCGTCTTCCACTCTTTCCCTGCCTTCTCTAAAACGTCGAAGCCACTCAAAAGCTTGCGTTTGCGCTAATGTATCACAGCCTTACACATGATCTGAAATTCTGAAAGTCTCCGTGGCATTTTTTTCCAAAAGAATACAAAATTTGATATTCATTGTCTGCTCAACAAACGTAATTTCTTTCAATCGCCGACGACTAAATGCATCCGCCTACAAAAAACGACACCGTGGCGAGCCACCAATCACGTGATTTGGGACAAACTATTTTTTTAGAAAAGGGGAAGAACGCACAATAACACAGAATTGTTATCGTAGTCGTCTACTGCAAAAAATTTTCAAAGTTACAGGCTCAGTTCGGGAACTTTTGAATCTTACCTCGTATGTATATATAGAGAGAGATGTTTCAATAGTACTCATGTAAAGTTATATTTTCTATATTAAGTAAGTTGGTTTAATTATATATTTATCATTGCTATAAATGTACTTAATATTAGCAATAGTATATTTAATTAAACGTTCTAAAAATAATAACTTATTCATACTTTTATTTTCTTTCCCTACAGTCCAGTAGTATCAGCAAATTACGGTTGAAAGTTCACTTGCCTGAAAACAATGTTTAAACCTGTAATCTTTGTTCCTAAGGGCTAAGTGTTTGCTATTGTACTACTGTAGCTAACTTATTTCATATCTGTACAATCTGGTTGTATTTCTATTTTAGCTCTGTTTATTTAGAATTATAGCTTTTTAGTGTGTATATTGTTATTATTATTATTATTTATATAAATTACCGTTTAAGTGTGAAATCCGTTATTTCATAGAATAACTAGGTATTTCATGAAATAACTGTACAAGTCAGTTAAAGTGCATAAAATTATTGAATTCTACGATTTAACTAAGTATTCTGTAGAATAACGATTACTTGATCGTTAAAGTATGAAATACGGCATTCGAAAGTACTTTGATCTGATTCTAGCTCCTTTTAGTCAGTTTTGAACCGCTTATCTGCTTTGCAATGACGTGTGTACGCTTTATTTCGTTGCTTTTAGATGTAGAATTTAGACGGTGTATCTATGTATGTTAGCTTTTTACATTTGTATTATATATATATATATATATATATATATATATATATATAGTGTACATAACAGACATTTACGCAGCCTGTTTTCAAGTAATGCATGAATGGGAGACCAAAATGTAAATAAGAAAAATTTAATGCTAATTATTAACTTCGGTAGCAGAAGTGTGTAAAAAGTACTAACTTAGCACAGAAAAAAGAACCACGTGGTTATTGGCTTTTCCAGCATTATAATATCTTTGAAGTTCAAGGAATAAAAATGTTAATTGTGCCAGTAACAGATGAAAAACATATTTTACTTTCTGTTAAATCAATGTTAGCAATATGAGCAATAATAAATTATATCATCAGCTTTTCCTTATTATTTATCAATTAATGATCCATAATAGGGTTAAAATGCATTTTTAAAGAGGTTTCAGCTATTAATGATTAATTAATTTATAAAATAACTTTGTACATTTTTCACTTTAACGGTCTATCATTAGTTATTTCATAGAATAACTAGATAAAGTATGAATTTTTCATCTATTATATACTTTAACTGACTTGTTTAGTTTTTCATGAAATACCAAGTTTTATTCTATGAAATAACTAAATTATACACTTTAACGGTAACATTTTATTAAAAGATTTTCTGTAAAACATTCTGATCATTTATAAGAAAATTTTCAACTTATAAATAGCAATCCGTAATTAATAATTTTTTAATTATCTAATAGTTTTTATTTGCCAATGCTAAAGCATATAAAAAAACTAATATATCTTCTATTCAGATATTATTAATGCTAGTAACAAACTGATTCAAAAATAGGTTGCAATCATTTTTAGTGAAAATAGGTAACTGTTAACTAGATTCAGTATAGGTTTACCGTTAACGAAAATATAAAGTTTTTACTGTTTTCAGTTCAAATTCTTCTTTGGCTCTCGATTCTTTTCTAAATTTTTCCAAATAATAACGGTAACATGAGTATTGTTTGTTAAAACTTAAAAACACAGATGGAATGATTCATAAAATTAATCATTTTAGCTGCCATAATGGTTCTAATTTAAGTAAATGAGATGTTATTTTTTAATTACAAGATTATATTAAAAAACACAAAACACCAAGTGTCACTGTGAGGATACTGCTATTACATGTTTTATAAAAGTTACATTAGCATTCATACACACACACACATTCATTCACAAAAAAAAAAAGAGAGAAGGGTCAAATTTTGATTACTTAAACAAATAAAACGCATTAAATGACATTCTCTATTTTTTTTTTGTATCAGAAATAATTATACACAGGTGATTTACACTCGTGTTATAATCTTTTTATCAAAAGAGAGGAGAGGAGGACAGAAATAAAATTTGAAAAAAAATAAGGGCTTTTTTTTTTTGTTATTATTTTTAACACTTAGGAATAAAAATACGCAAAGCTGCTAATTAAAAAACTTGCTTCTTGGAATTTAGAAATATTATTTTGCATGTATGGGTGTGTTTATGGTCCAAAGGATAAGAAAAAGTTTTATTTTTATAACTTTTCATTTTTATGTAGTTTCTCACTCGAGCTGAAATTATTTGACAATATAGAATTATTGAGCATATCTTCCCGCAAATTTTATACACTCTTTCACAATATTTATCATCTACAGGAAATTTTGAAGTGAAAGGAAAATTAGGAAATAAGTCACAATTAGTCACTTACAACTCACCCGTTAAATTACATATTATAATAATCACTTCACATAATGTGACTCAGTAATTTGTGATGAAAATGTTATTCATTCTCACATGTCAGCATAGCTTCAAGTAATATCATAACAGTGTTACTGAAAAAAAATATATTGTATCTTTTTTGTTTCTCTTTACTACATATCTTTATATAGTGCATTATACGATTAGTCTAAAAAAAGAAAAAGAGAGTCATTAAGTGTAACTGAGAACAGGACAATAGAGAAACAGATGGGATTCTCCTCTCTTATCATTTAGATAATCCCGGTCGCGAAAGAAAGCAAAAGAATCTCTATCTTTTACCGACGGATCCGAAGCTTAGTAATCAGATAGCTATTAAGAAAATGACTATCGTTTGCGATTTTAATCATTTTAGTGATTGAATGGCAACGTACACTCATCGCTTAAACTCGTACATTTCTTTTATTGTTATCGTCTGCATTTTGAGATGAATTGTGAGATTCGTGAATTAAGTTATTTTCGCGCGTTCGAAAGAAAAAATAATACTTCTTAATTTTTTTTTCTCTCTGGATATATAATTTTATTTTAAATACTTTGAACATAATATGTCATTTTTATTATTAGGATGAAATTATTTATTTTATAATTCTGAAATTAATATTATGATAATAAATATTCTTCAAACATTTTTTTTTACAATTGGAGTGAAATAATTTTATTATAATTTTACATGTAAAACATATATAGATTGAAATATTTCAAACAAATTGTTACGGTTATAATCAATAGCGCATACAAAAATTTTTCAAGGGTTGGGGGTTCATGGTCAAAAGTCCCCCAACTCATGATAATACCAATTCTTTCTTCTGATTTTGTCGATTTTGTGAACCAAAAACAGTAAAAAATAAATTATTGAGTTAATAATTAGCATTAATTAATAAAACAAATTGTTTAATACAAGGATTAATTAAATCTTAAGTTATATATATATAGGATTATCATCAATCGAGAAAAAAACTCAAGGGCTTTGGGGGGGTCCGAATCCCTAGGACACCTCCCCTCCCTGTGTGTGCCTTTGCATATAATTTATATACATGTAGATAATTAATTATTTTTTCTCGTGAAAATAAAATTTTAGATGAAATTAAATAAGATTTGCTTAATAGATGTAATATATTTGTGAACAGATATATTTGATTTTATTGCTTCGATTTTGTATTTCATATTAAGCCTTCCTAGAAAAAAGCAATTTTTCTCCAGAAGTAACCAATATTTTTGTCATATTCTAACCAACAATCCTGCTATAATACATTATTCTAATCATTATGTTTTCTTCAGAGGAAAACTTCTCAAACTATTTTGATGCAGCAAAAATAATAATTTGAGACGTCATTCACCGTAGAAATACTATTCCTTTCCTTGTTTTTTGTTTGTTTTTTTCTGTTACCTGAACAATTGCTTTTTTTTTTTTTTTTTTGTGGCAGTGAAAGCGCCTTATTTGAAAATAATTAAAACAAGTAAAAAGAACATATGTTTTACATCCTGTTATAGTATATACATTATTATCAACTTCCCGTAAAGCAGATTTCCAGCATAAACCCTTAACTATATATACTATCTCAACAGTAGTTGGAATCGATTGTCACTAAACACCAACAACGAACATTTCTTTCCCTCTTTCTTTTTTGTCGAAGAGTAGGAAAGCACTATTTTGACAAAGGTGTCAACAATTAGTTCAGATGACTGCTTTTGAAACGGAATAACTCATAACAGAGAGGATGACACATATGGACACCGTTCCGAATTGTCGGCAAAGGGGAAAACACAGAGAAAGACTCTCCAACTCATCGGGGCCCCCTCGCTCTCCCCTGGAGCGTGGCGAAGAGACCCTCCAAAAAATGTGAAGACAAGTGATACCAAAATGGCGGCCCAATTAAATATCCACGGATTTTACAAGACTTTTTGATGTTGCCGGTGAGAGGTCGCTGGAACCGTGACCCGTGGAGCATCAGCACTCGCATCAGAATGTCGCTGGCTGTGGAAAAAAGTTAGGGGGATGATTAAAAAAAATGAAAAAGAACTGCTTATGGCGGGAAAAAAAAGGAGAATTCTTCTACATAACTTTTTTTTTTATGTAACTGTTCGCAAGTTGACGGGATGAAACACATTGCTCCTGTAATGAACACCGTCGCATCAATCCTACACCCTGAGAGAAAGCCTAACGCTGACGGCAGATGAAAATATTATGAAGTAAAAATACGACGTTGCAGCAACTTAAACAAGAGATCGGAAATCTTTTTGTTGCACGAACAGACTTTTTTTTCCCGAACTGTAAATTTTAATCTTTTTTTCTCTCTCTCCATCACATTCTCGAGAGAGATGTTAATTGCGACCTCGGTCTACTAAATACGTTTTGTTTGTTGTGAAAGACATCTGTGCTCCTTCAAAGCATGGATATTAAAATTAAATAAGTACAAAGAGACCGCGA